>CM062817.1:1025536178-1025583678 GCA_031772625.1 Pinus tabuliformis
CCAAGATATCTATTGCCGAGAGTCGTTTCCATGTGTATTACCAAAAAATTGGTCACAAAACTGAATAGGGGCACCCCCCAACAACAAATGTAAGGCCAAGGGGCAAAAGGAGGAAAAACACAGGAGAGAAAGAGAAACAAAAGTGTCTAACCCCCTCACAGGGGGAGGCTTGAATAGAGGACAATCTCCCCCGGCCCCACGCCCTCGCAAAAAGGGGGGAAATGCGTGGAACAACGATCGAGAAGGACTAGGGTGGCCACCCCAGGAGCTCGCACTGATTTTAGCCCTTCCCCGACACCAACGCACAACGATTCCCCATTTTCTCCGTAGAGTTAGGGACCGAAAGGAAGAAAAGGGTAGAAAACAAAGCACAAACAAGGCACAAGCTTCCAAAAGCCCCGTGCCTTCGGCAAAAGGGGGAACTGAAGGGGACGACGATCAAGAAGGACTAGGGTGGCCACCCTGGGAGCTCGCACTGCGTTTCGTCCTTCCGGAACACCAATCCACAACAATCCCACCTTTTCTCCGTAACGCTAGGGGCCACGAGGAAGAAGGGAATAAAACAACAAGAGAGAAAGGGATATATCAACCATGGCTACCGGCTCACAATGGGAGGCTTCAAATAGAGAACAAGCTTCCCCAACCCCATGCCTTTGCAAAAGGGGGGAATTGCAAGGGATGACGATCAAGAAGGACTAGGGTGGCCACCCTAGGAACTCGCACTGCTTTTCGTCCTTCCCAAACACGAATCCAAAACAATCCCACCTTTTCTCTGTAAAGCTAGGGTTCGAAAGGAAGAAGGAAAGAAAACAACATTAAAGAAAGAGAGATATCAAACGCATCCACTGGCTCACAGGGGGAGGCTCAAACAGAGAACAAGCTTCCTGACCCCCGTGCCTTCACAAAAAGGGGGGGAACTGCAGGGGACAACAATCAAGAAGGACTAGGGTGGCCACCCTCGGAACTCACACTGCTTTTCGTCCTTCCTGAACACCAATCCACAACAATCCCACCTTTTCTCTGTAAAGCTAAGGGGCCAAAAGAAAGAAGGGAAGAAAACAACAGGAAAGCAAGAGATATCAAACATGGCTACCGGCTCACAAGGGGAGGCTCAAATAGAGAACAAGCTTCCCAAACCCCGCGTCCTCGGAAAAAGGGGGGAACTGCAGGGGACGGTGATCGAGAAGGACTAGGGTGGCCACCTTGGGAACTCGCACTACTTTTCCTCCCTCCCGAACACCAATCCACAACAATCCCACCTCTCCTCTGTAAAGCTAGGGGCAAAAGGAAGAAGGGAAGAAAAAAACACCAAAGAAACAAAGATCTTGTTAACACCCAGGTTGTTCCCTATGACTCCCAAGGGAATACGGCCGGGGTAACCACTAACCAATCTTTGGATTACAGCTTCTAGCCAAACTGTGATCAGAGAGGGCTCTCTCTTTAATATTTATCTCTGTTTTGTAATGATTTTAGGCTAGCTATAAGTTTAGGTTTGTTTAAGGTTTTGGTTGGATGATAATTTCAGTCAAGGTGCTTATGCATTTTCCAAAGTGTTCTAGTCCATTGGGCTATGGAGTCAGTGGTCCTTTAGTTATTTTGAGGTGCTGAGTGATTTGCTGTAGTGATGCTACAGAGCCAGATTAGTGTCTGAGAACAACGTTTATAATAGTGATTAAGTGGAGTGTATCAGTTAATGCAAGGCAGTGAAGAATATTGCAGTGAACTGCTAAAGAAACACAAGGGGAATATTGTCCTAGAAGCAATTAAGAATTTCTAGGTAGTATTCATACTTATCTAATCAATATAGACATGAGCAATTAAGAATTCATGTGCATAATAATCCTGAAGACAAACATTTACAGTAGTAAAAATTGAGTACAAGGTGTAGCGAAACAAGTCCTGCACTATTATTTCTTTTTACTACTGGCTTAGTATAAGATGAGTATGATTTTGACAAACATAAGTAAAACAAGAACAGAGTTTGGAGAAAACTTGTTATTTCATCAGACAGCACAGGAATTCTGCATCAGCACATGGAGCATCATCCAGACATCAAATATTTCAGGAAATCACTGAGCTCATCCAACCCTTTGTATTAGATAATTCTGAAAGTGTACAGTACATTTGTCTCATAGAGAAAATGACCAACCCCTTATGAGTTACTCAGGGGAGTATATATACAAAATTTACATCAAAAATATCAGCGAATGAGTTAATATCTCATTTATGATATGCTAATCTCTGGAATGCAGTAGCTGAAGGAGTGAATGCTGCAGTAATTCCTTAATGCCTCAGCTGTTAAAATAGTCAGAAGATATTTGGACTTTATGGCTGTTAGAGTCGGCTGGAGATGTACTGTCTGAAACTTGGATAGCTGTCATTGTCTATGTGATGAGTCACTTTTTTAGCTGCTTTAACTGCTAACATTTGTCATGTTATTTGTCTTGTAGTGACCTGGAGCTGGCAGTGGCCGAATGACTGAAGTTACCGTGGCAAAATCTGAAGCATAAATTGCCACCAATCCTCCTTAGGCATTTGATGTCTGCGCATATTTATCAATGTTTCCTCGGCCTCTGTATGTCTATAAAGATTGGGAGGGGTTTCAAACAGGTGATTTACTTCATTCTCAATGAAGAACAGGCCTCCACGTTTGTCATATAAGCTCTGTCCTGTGGGAGGCCCTGCTTGTTCAGATGAACTACCAGATGCAATAATCTGATTTTCAATAGTGGTTTCCATTCTGTTGGCCATTTGATCTGGAGAGATTAGTTTTCCTGCACCACTTAGTAAGCTGGGCAGGCCTTTTGCTTGTAGCACTCCCATTTTAACTTTGTATTCCTCCACATCTGCTTGCATCTCATAGTACTTCCTCTCCACTGTTTGTATATAGTTCCTGAGAGTTAGTACCTTCTTGGCAGAGAGGACAGCCTTTGTTCTGTTGGGAATGCCTATAGCTGCCAATTCCTCCCTTTCATGCCTGTTCAGGAAGTCTATCATTCTGTTTGCCTGCTCTGCTCTGTTCCCTAGCACTGTCTTGGCCTTTTGAATTTCTGCTTGAGCTTAGCCCATTAAATCCATCTGCTCATGCATTATTTTTATTGACCTCCATTGCTGTTTGATGGATTGGGCAATTTTGGCCCATAGGATTCTCTTTATGTCGGCCATAGCAGTCTCCAGATTCAGCTCTTTCTCTAAGGCCTTTATCTTTTCTTTTTGGGCCTTTATTTCTCTGCCCTGTTCTGCTACAGTCACTTTGGACTTGTCATACTTGGCATCCAGTTCTGCCAACTTCTCCTTGGCCTTCTTTATTTCATCTGCCTGGAGCTCCATTGCTTTGACGGCCTTGGTCAATTCCTCTACACTTGGGCTGGCATCTGGAGCTGCTACTGTTTCTGCTGCTTCTGTTGTGGGGGCCATTGATGCCCCTGAAGTAGTTGTTGTTGTTGAAGTAGTTGGAGGAGCTTGGGAAGTGGATTCTGCCTATTTATCTTGTAATGCTCCTTCCAGCTCTCTCTCCAAATCCCTAATCCTCTGGTCTTGCTGCATTAGGAGGTCTAATTGGTCATCGACCTGTTTTTGCTTTTGAAGCTCTGCGGTTTGAGGGTGCTCTATGGGCTGCAGCTTCAACCTTTTCTTTAATGCATTCAGGTCATCATCTTTATTCTTCATAAGGGCCTTCACACCCTTTGGATCACTAGGATCATGTCCAAGATCAATGATGATGTCCTCCAAAGATTTTATTATGTTATCTTTGGCCAGGGAGGACATTCTCTCAAAATCCAACTGAGTGTTGGTATTTTTGAGTGACTCCTTTAGTTCATGGGCCATGGTTGCCCTCTCCACCAAATTTTCATACACCATTTCTCCAGTTTGTTTGTGGAGTTCTATTTCGTCCATGGGATGGATGTCTTTGGCCATGACCTCCACCCTTGTCTTCACAAAATCTGCAGCTGATGTAGGCTGAGGTTTTGTAGGTTTGAAATGACTAAGTATCATTTTTTCTTCTTTAATGTCATATATAGACATTAATCTCTCTTGCTGGGCTAGTGTAGCATCTATAAATTGCTTGTAGACCTCAGCCCTCAGCAGCTCATTTTGAGCCTTTATTTGTTTGAAAGAAGCCTTGGTGCTCTTGGGCTTCTTTCTTTGTTGGGAAGAAGAGGACACCTCCAAACCGAGCTGTAAAGTTTGCTCCTGCTGAAAGGAGATTGTACCTGTATGCTGACTGCCCTCCCTGTCTTTTCTTGCACTGTCCAAGACATCTTCAGTAATGTCTTCTACCTCTGGGGAGTCTGCTCTTTGCCTTTTGGCTTCTGGCTGGTGGGAGGATCCACTGAGAGGAGTGGACTCTTCTCTATCTCTTTTTGTCCCCCTTTCCTCATGTGCTGGGGTCTGTAAAATTGGAGCAGTTACTGGCTCAGTTTGTGGGGGTGGAATTTGCAGTGCTGGAGCTGCTGGTAGCTCAGTTTGTGGAAGGACAGTTTGCCCTTGCTGCTGTTCTTGTTGCTGCTCTTGCTGCTGCTCACCTAAAGGGGCAGAATTTTCTTTCATTATTTGTTCTTCTGCACCCATTATCCCTTTGACTTTATCTAACACTGGTGCTACTGTGGAAGATGCCTTTATTACTGGTGCAGTCCTTGAGGCTGAGGTCCCTTCTCCCACTGAATAAGGCGGTTTGAAAGGTACCTGCTACACATAGTCTAGGTCAATAGTTTTTCCAAGCTCCTTCACATTCTTTAGCATTGTCTCTTCCTCAGTTAGATTTTCAACTAGAGTATCCATCTGCCATTCTTGCAGGTTGGCATATTTTTCAATGTGTGGGTACTGGCAATGCTTAATGCCTATAAGCCTATACTTGTTTCTCCTAGCAGTGATGAAACCTTCAGGGTCATAATGGACCCACCGAAAACTATAGGACAGCTTGTATTTATCCTTAAGGATTAGGTCTGCATCTTCCCACCCTTCTTTCTTATTCATGATGAAGGGGCCCAACTAGTGTTTGAACTTGAGGTGGGCCTTCTTTTTGGCGCTGTGGAAATGGGTGAAGTCGGACTGAATCAACTGCCTGTAATACTCCAAGGCAAATAACCTCATAGGTACATATTTTGGGAGCCTGTATGGACAGGGCTCATATCCATAGATCCTAATGACAGTATGGTTCTCATATAGGTACCAGTCACCTATTTTATATTTTTTGGAAAGCTGCAGAGCTTTCTTTATCTCATTTGATATTCTGGGAGGAGGGGACCTCATCAACAGGTAAGAGACCGGGTATACAAATTGGTCAACAAATTCACAGTAGGTATAGGGTGAATTTGTGACTTTGTGATAGACAGAGGTCCAGAAGATGACAGATCTTCTTTCCCCTCTGTGATCCAGCTTTTTGATGTAGCATGGGAAGGCTTCAGAATGATAGTACATGAACAGGTGGTAAATATAGGCCGAGTACTTGAAGACCCCCTGTCTGTCCACTCTGCTCAACTGATCATGAATCTTGTTAGCTATGAACTTAGCAAAGTTATATTTGTGGGCAGGGGGTTGGCGTGGGCTATAAGCAGATAGCAATACCAGCATTGTTTTATCCACATGCTCATTGTTTTTGTATCCTAACACATAGGCAATCATGTCCAGTAAAAGCCTACCTACATCATTGAAATGGACATCCAGGTAGGGAGGTGGCCCTGTAGGCTGGCACTCAGGTCTCATGAATGTCCTGGTGACCTTTTGAATCTCCTCACTGGTCATCTTGGCACCAGTGTCCAGCAAATAGTTCATGGAAAATGGGATTATCAACTCTGTCTGATCAAAATGTAACATTTTGTTGATGGACTCAGCATTAATGTAGAAAAGGATCCTCCCAGATGGAGTGCTAATAGCTCTGTGCTGCACATCATAGTTTTTCAACACATAGGTGAATGATTTCAGGGAAGACATTTACAGCTGGGAGACAATAGTATGGTAGGTTTGACTCCCATATCCCATGTGTACCATGACCATCCTTATAGTCCTCTCTTAATTGACAGAAGGTCTGCAAGAAGTCCCTATTACCCTCAAAGTCTTCAATAAGATAGTCCTTGTCAGCAAATGCCAAGGCCTCCAGCTCTTTATTTGGTGGATTTAATGGAGCTACACTAAGGGATGAGGATGCAGAAGCAGCCATTGTAAAACTTGATTTTGAAATAAGGTGATGGCAATGTTTGCAAAGTTCTTTAAGAGCTTAAGTAATAGGCCAAATGTAGACCAAGTCTGAAGTGTTTTTCTCAGTGGAAAATGCAAGCTGGTTTCTGTAGTTTGTTGCAAATTCACAGGGATGTGAATTGCTAAGGGTAAGTTGCAGAGGGTATGAGGTTTCCTTTGGTAGAAATTGCAGCTGGCCTGTACTCGGCAAAAGGGAACAATGCCGAGCACCTCGAGGACAATTTTATGGTTCTGGCCCGCGGAACGACTGTTTTAATGTCAATTTTTAGTTCTGGGGGCAATGCAAGTTACTTTAGCTGACTCTTAGTTAGCAGACAGAGCTAGACTGTGGATTTTGACCAGTCTTCAATGGTGAATTTACAGAGAAATGGAATGCATGGGCAAAATGGGGAAATCTGGTGAAATACCTGGAAAAACGTTTGACAGGCCTGCAGGCCGAACTGTGCAGGCTCAATGTAGCTGAATTCTTGACTTGTAGCGGTCTGAATCTTGAATTTGATGGCTGGAAATGAATTTTCACGGCAGCTGGTTGACAACGACTACGTCGTTTGTGCGTGAAAATGACCGCAAATGGCTAATTTGGTCGTTTATAAAGACAAATTTGGAAAAAACATGCTATTGGCGCTTTTCCGCCGATGACGTCAGCATGACGTCATGGTGGGGCCCGCGTACGGAGGTGATGTGGCTGCTGAGGTGTAGGCCAGGGTGGCAGGACACAGTGGCGGGTAGATGCGGTGGCAGGGCTACGTGGAGGGCCACGGGATGCGGGGGCGGGCGGAAGCGACATGACGTCAGGCTGACGTGAGGGTGACGTGCGCCGGATGGGTGGTAATGGGGAGGCGGTAAGCGGGTTCCCCGCACCACCTTTGGGCCAAAGGCGTTATCGGGGAGGGGGCTCCGAACAACCCCGCCGCTTGCCACGCGTCCCTGTACGGGGCGGAAAACCATTTTCCCCGGACGCTAAAGGTCGGCAGATCCGAGCCCAAGAATACCCGCCCACCGTTAGATCATGGGTGGCGGAAGATCGACGGCTGGCGGGCCCTCCGACGGATCGTGCAAGTTGGGGGGACCCGCTGGCCTATTAAATATTCAATTTAATATTCTTAGGCGGAAAACTTTAGAGTTAAGGGTTTTTGCGAGTTTTTTCGGGGTAAGGGTCAATCCGAAAGGGGAAAAATGGTTAGAAGGTGGTTTTGAGCAAAGAAAAGGGGTTCTTGTGAAATTTACAGGGTAGAGGTGAGGTAATGGGTTAGGGGGAGGCTGTCACTCCAACCTAAGGTCAGAGCAATCCCATGACAGGGTTGACCATAGTCCATGATGGACTAATGTCTCCCTTGACAACTTATTTGGCTATAGTGCTAAAGGGAGGATATGTATCTAATGCTGGGATTTATACACCATAGTGTTATTATAGTAGGGAAAGGGGACCATAGGGGACTTAGATAATAGAGTTAGGGGTTAATATGGATAGAAGAGGTGAATGAGGAGTGAAATGACCAGGTTTATTTGAAAACCACTTAGCTGTAGGTGTAGATCAAAATGAAAAGATTTTTACATAGGAAATGTGGCTTTTAAATGCATAAGCACCAGTATAAAACCTCAAACTTTTTCATGAATCTTGGCTGCTCAAGGGATGTTAGTAAATGGATGTCAAAAAGGGGACAATGGGAAGTTAGACATGCTCCTTTGCCTTGCTTTTCTTATCTTGACCAGCAAGATTCAATCTGAAATGAATACCACTTCTGCAACCCCATCTACTTACCCAGCTACTTTGCCTAGCATTTTTTGTTTCTTCTTGGAGGGTGCACTTGAACTTGCAGACCCTTATGTGCCTTTTCTTTTCATTGGCTTTTCTTTTGATCATCTATCTAAGACTACCCTTATTTCTTCCAAGGCCCCAGATTAAGCAGTTGGGAACCTTAATTCTTTACCTAACTACCTTTGTCTGCCAAGATTAAACTGTTTGGACATACTTCTTTCTCTAATCTACAACAAAAATTGAGACATGGCATGACCCACCTTAGGCTGTTGGATCACCCATTGAGAAGTATAACATCACTAATAAAATGCACATGTGTGCCTTTCATCATAATATGAGATCTTTGCCTTGCCAAAGTAGATCATACTGGCATTTCCCGAGCCAATCATGAAAAATGAAACCTATTGGTATAGGTAGCTAACAGTGGCTCCACTTGGGGATGGTTTTTCTTCTTGAAAGACCAAGAACAGCAGGTCAGAATTCCTTGGTCATTGATCTGTTTTTACCAAAACTTGTAAGTTCTCTTCTTATAGTTTCAAAATTTGGAGGCCACAACCTCTGTGGAATTTCTGAGACACTAAGCCCCCTTCTGCTTATTTACAGCAGCATTCTCAAAATGAACTATTTACATGCTGAAAAGAAAAGATATATACAGTTGTCTTATGTACAGAAGGGAAGACCCTGTTATGTGGATGAAAAGTGATCAAAATAGTGTTTCAACATCCTGCCATTTACAGGACCTTCACCTAGGTCGGTGACATCCAAATTCTCCAAAAAATAAGTGTTATTTCCTTGTAATGCTTGAATGACAAAAGCACCTGTCCAAAGGGAATCAAATTTTCCATGTTTTCCTTTATCTTCTCTTCTTGAATCCCACTTGAGCACCTTGTTCCCTATGAAAAAGTCTTCAGCTTTGGTTTTTCTGTCAAAGGCTTTCTTCAGCTTCTCTTGAAGGATTTGGACTCTGTTATACACTTGATCTCTAGTTTGCTGCAGACATATGATTTGATTCACCCTCCTTTGCATATCATTGGGCTCAGCTTCACTCTCTTGCAGTAGTTTCATGACAGGAACCCCTAGTGAAGAAGGAAATTTGGCTTCTAGTCCATAGACTAACTCATATGGGCTGACCCCAATGGACCTCTTGGTTGTTAGCCTATCTGCCCATAAGGCATTCACTAGTTTCTTATGCCAATTCTTCTTGTTTTCTTCCAACATTTTCTTTATGATGTTCACTAGGCTTTTATTTGATGATTCAGCTAGGCCATTCCCTTGGGGGTAGTAAGCAGTGGAGTGGCCCAAAGTAATCTGAAATTTGTGGCAGAAGTTGACCATCTTCTTGGATCTGAAAGCAGCAGCATTGTCTGTTATTATCTTGTTGGGGCAGCCAAATCTAGATAGTATGTTATTCTCCAAGAACTGAATAATTGTTGAATCATTTGCCTGTCTACATGGAATGGCCTCAACCCATTTGGTAAAGTAGTCTGTGGCTGTGAGGATCCATCTATGTTGGCCTGAAGATGAGGGATGAATTTCTCCAATGAAATCCAAGCCCCATTGCTGAAAAGGTCTTTCTGTTGCAATAGGCCTCAATGGAAGTGGCAACAACTTTCTTTTTCCCTCAAATATTTGACATTTATGGCATGAGGTAGTAAAATTCTTAACATCAGAGAACAAAGTGGGCCAATAGTAACCAGCCCTGAGTATTTTATCCACAGTGGACTTCCAATACAAGTGTCCACCATAGTCACCTGCATGAAATTCTTCCTTGATCTTGTTAGTCTCATTTTCAATCAAGCAGTTCAATAAGATACCCTCATGGTTTTTCCAAAGCAAATTGCCATTCATAACACAGAATCTTGAGGCTTTCATTTTCACAAACCTACACTTAGTTCTGGACAGTCTTGGGGGAGCACACAGGTTTTGTAACACATAACAGATATCAGAATAGCAGGGGGATTGTTCAAAGGCTACATTGATCCTTGGAGTCACCAGCTCCGGTTCACTGTCCCGTTGATTGATGTCCAAGGCTTGGAAATTTGTTTCAGACATTAATTTGGCCAAGCCCTACCCTTTTATCAGTTTTGTAGGTTTTATTTCAATATCAAATTCCAAAATGTTGGCAATCCATTTTCCTCTTCTACCTTCCAAGTTCTCTTGAGTAAGTATGTCTTTCACAATTGGGCTTGGTACATAGGCTATAACATGGGAGTACAGGATGTAGATCCTAAAGTCTTTAATAGCTTTGACCAAGGCATATGCTTGCTTTTCCATGATCTGGTATCTCAAGGGTGCATCTCTAAGAGCTTTACTAAAGAAAGCAATGGGTTTCTCATTTCCTTGGTCATCTTTCTGTAATAAAACAGCGGCAATTGTGTGTTGGGAGGCAAAGGAAAATATGATAAATTCCCTATCAAATTGTGGATTTGTTAGAACTGGGGTTTGGGTGAGGGCCACCTTTATCCCTTCAAATGCTTGACTTGTTTCTACTGACCATTTTACCTTTGAATCCTTTTTAAGCATATTATTCAGTAACCTACTTAATTCGGCCATATTTGGGATAAATCTCCTTAGAAAGTTGATTTTCCCCAAGAAGGCTTGTAATTCCTTCACATTTCTTGGATGAGGCATTTGTAAGATGGCCTGGATTCGGTCTGGATCAATCCTAATTCCATCTTTAGAGATTATGTGACCTAACAGTTTACCTTCCTCCAAACCAAACAGGGATTTTTTAGGATTTAAGGAAATCCCATATTTCCTACAAGTTATGAATATCTGTCTCAAATGTTTCAAATGTTCTTGGTCAGATTTGGAAAAAGGTGTGAGGTCATCTAGATAAATGACAAGGAAGTCATGAATCTCTTTGGCAAAAGCAATATCCATTGCCCTTTGGAATGTGGTCCCTGCATTTTTCAACCCAAAAGGCATTTTAACATATTTGAAGGTTCCCCATGGGGTTGTAAATGCTGTTTTGTCCTGATCATAAGGATGTACTAAGATCTGGTTGAAACCTGAGAATCCATCAAGTAGAGAAATTCCCGAGGCCCCCACTACTCTCTGCAAGATGTGATCCATCTTGGGTAAGGGGTAATTATCTTTCAAGAATACTTGATTTAAGTTCCTTAGATCAACACAAAGCCTTATTTCACCAGTTTTCTTTCTTGTAGGGACTAAGTTTGAAATCCAATCAGAGAATCTGATTGGTGCTATGATACCTACCTTAAACATTTTCTGTACTTCTTGTTCCATTGCTGGGAGAAGCATAGGATTGATTCTCCTAAGTTTTTGTTTAAAGGGTTTTTGATCTGGTTTGAGAGGGATGGTGTGTTGAATTACAGAGGTGTCATAGGATTTTAAATCCTCATAACTCCAGGCAAAGACATCCTGGAACTCCTTAAAAAGGTCAATGTATTTAGGCTTTTGATCAGGGGGTAAAGCAACAGACAGCTTTATGATTTTGGGTTGTTCAGCAGTCCCAATGTTGCACTCTTCTATGGCAGTGTTGAGGGGCTGCATTTTTGGTTTGCTGGGAACATCATTGGAATCAAAAATGTCTTCTAGAGGGGCTAAGCCAGTGGGAAGAAAATTGTCCTTCAATTGTATAACTTCAGCTTCATCATCAACTGTCTCTTCACAATCAATTTGTTGAATTTCTAGTATGTTGTCTTTGTTAAAAATTGTAGGATGTAGCATTTGGTTAGCTGTTTTAGGTGATATTGCTTTGTTATTCTGTTGATCCTGTATTTGTGATTGACTTGCTCTATCATTGTCAATACTTAGTCCTGAAAATTCTTGCTGCAAAGTCAAGAAGTTGTTTATTCGCATGTCATCATCAAACACTTGCCAATCCTTAACATTGTTTGGGACAGATGGTCTGTGTTTTATCTCAGATATAAAGCAGTGGTGGGGCTCAAAAGGTAGCTTGCAGGTACTTGCAAATCTGGCCAAGCTATGAGCATGAAGGTTCTGAGTCCTAGGAATTTTGGTAATCTGAAATTCAGTAAACGAATTTAATAATTCAGCTGCAGCAGACCTATAGGACCTCAGTCTTTTGTCATTGGTGACAAAATTACCCTTGACTTGTTGGATAACTAGGTCTGAATCTCCTAGGATTGAAACTTTTATAGCTTGTAGGGACTTTACTAGCTTGAGACCTAGTAAAAGAGCCTCATAGTCAGCCATGTTGTTAGTGCATCTGAAGTTCAATCTATAAGCTCTGCCCTCTGCATGATTGTTTTGTTTATTATGTATCCAGACTCCAGCTCCTGCCCCTAACTTGTTGACTGACCCATCAAACTCCATGACCCATAGGATCTGTTGGTCTAGGGGAGATTTAATAACTTCTCTATGATCTGGGATGGTGAGTTGAAGTTCTGGTTTTTTATTTGGTTTGTTTTTTGGAACAGTCTCATCACTTGATTGGATCAGCTTTATATCTAGAGCAGCAGCTTGTTCATTAGAGTCCTGATCTTGTTTGAGTGTGTTGGTTTCATCATTATTTTTGAAACCTGACTTATCATTGAAGAGAATGTATGAATCTATATCAGAATGGACAGCATATATGGGAAAGTTTTGAGGTTTTTCTTCACTGCTGACCATGTATTTCATGAGTGACTCTCTATATAACCTCTTGGGTTGACCAAAGAATGTGATTGTGGCATATGACATGTCTAACTGTAAGGAACCTTGGAGTTTAGCCCCCCATGATCTTGATAACAGCATCCCATACTTGGGTGGGATATCAGCAACTACAACATCCATTAGGATTGTTTTGTTTGGGTATTGGACAAGGGATACACACAAGTCTTTTATCAAGCCTAAACATTTGACTTGGCTGGAGTCAAATGAGAATAGGTCCTTATATGGTCTTGTAATGTCTAGGTTGAGCCTCTCCATCACTGATTTAGGCATAAGGTTATGAGAAGCACCTGAATCAAACATTGCATTGTGTAGTATCTTGTCATGCACATGTAAACTAACATAGAAAGGTAACATCCCTGTGACAGCTATTTTTCCATCAACCTCTGGACCGAACAACAATTCTGGGGTGTCATCCAACACATTGACATTATCTTTACTATGAGTGAGTTGAAGGGATTTCTTGATCTGCTATTTGTAGATGTCATGTTTGGCTAATTCTGAGAGAGGAATGGCCACTTTCAGTTTGCCAATTGCAGCCTCCAAGTCAAAAGGTTTTTCAGTTTGAACCTTAGTGTGGTGGGCAGCAACCTTTTCTTTGTTCACTGCGTTTTCTTCTTGATCTTTGTCTTGATCTTGGGGCCTATGTTTGTCATTCATTTTTTGAGGATTATCAGTTGGTTTAGGCTGCAAAGAAGGTACAGCCAGTGGCTGTTGTGTTGAGGACATTTGTTCAGTAATCTCTTCCACAATTTCCTCTGTTGCAGGTGAATCAGTTATGTTGATTGGTTCAGTGACTATGGCCCTTTTAGGCTGCATCCTGTCCCTTGGTTTCTCAGGCTGTGTTATATTTACAGTTCTGCTCCTTAATTTGTAATGTTTATGAACTTCATAAACAGCTGTGTCATAGCCTTGTTTGAAGTCAAATGACTCACCTGATTTGGTTTGGAATTGTGGAATATCATCATCTTTGTGATCTTCTTGACTTAGGAAAACTTGATGCCCATCATTCAAACCCATCAGGTTGATGTAGGTGTCATCTTCTTGCTCATTTGAAGTAGATGTTTCAGCATAGTTTTCTTGAAATGGAGGTCTGGTTTCTGGATCAGCATTGGCCTTGCCAACGTTTGGGTTTGGATTTCTCTTAAAATTGGGATTCCTGATAGGGTTGTTTTGTGGTGCTTCCCATGATGCTTTTCTCTCAACTTATTCCACCCTATCACCTGCCTCTTCATACCATTAAGTATCGCATCAAGTTTTTGATCAAAGGCTGAAGGTTCTTCTTTGTATATGTTTCTCTTTTCTAGTCTTGCCCTGTTTCTTTTAGCAATCAGGTTTGCTTCCACTGTGACCGCAACCTTTTGGGCTTCTTGGAGAGTTTCAGGTGCCCTTTCCTTCAACTGATATGCCATGTCAGGATCAAATCCATCAGGGAATTTGTACAGGGCCAAATCAGGGGGAGGTCTTAAGTTTTGTGGTATTGCATTGTATACATTGTTGAATCTAGCACAATACTCTAGAACGGTCTCTTGAGGATCCCTCTTGATTGTGTCATATTCACCAAGTATGTGCAGGGGATCTTTCTTCTTCTCCCATCTGTTAGTAAAGGCTTGATAAAGCTCATCAGGGGTTGTGATGGTATTTGCAGCAAGTGATCTGAACCAGGTTCTAACATCACCTGTCAGACTTTGGACAAAAATTCTCATCCTCACACTGTCATCATCAATCTCGTAGTTTTCAGAGTGATCTTGCATCCTCTTAGCATGTTGTATGGCAGAGTAGGGGCCAGTGGAGTCAAAGTATGTGATCTTGGTTTGGTAATCTTGAGGCAAAGCTGCAGGATTGGCAGGCAACTTTAAGGGTGCATATCTGGCCATATTTACAGGGTTTAAAGGATTAACAGGGGTAGCTGGGATAATAGGAACAGTGGGTACCATAGGGGTAACAAGTAAGGGTGAACCTAGAGTGTGATTCAAGGGAATATGTGCAGTGGATGAAGATGTGATAGGAGGGCTTTGAGATGTGGATGGTGAACTAGGGGAGCTAGGAGTAGACTGGAAAAGTACCTTGATTGGAGTGGAAAGGTTGGGATAATGTGTATCTGGGGTCAAATCAGCAGGTTGTTCCTGCCTTTGCTGCCTCCTAATGTTTCTAGGGATAGTATTTGGATTATCAACAATGATGGGTGGATTAGGGTCAGGATTTGACCTAGTATGCCGTGAATTTTTCTTAGGAGCCGGCTTCTAACTGTTTTTTGAATTTTTTAGGAAAATTTTATATCTGCAAGGACTGGATAAGATTTTGGAACGGCTATATATATTTCAAAGCCAAGAAGATTGACTGAAGTAGCTCTTCCCTAAAGTTGTTAATGTAACACAGAAACAGTTTTGAAGGCTTCCTGACTGATTTACAGGATTGATCTATAGCTTTGGGAGATAGATAGTAATTGGAAAATCATAAATAGTCCCCAGTGGAGTCGCCATTTATGTTAACACCCAGGTTGTTCCCTATGACTCCCAAGGGAATATGGCTGGGGTAACCACTAACCAATCTTTGGATTACAGCTTCTAGCCAAACTGTGATCAGAGAGGGCTCTCTCTTTAATATTTATCTCTGTTTTGTACTGATTTTAGGCTAGCTATAAGTTCAGGTTTTTTTAAGGTTTTGGTTGGATGATAATTTCAGTCAAGGTGCTTATGCATTTTCCAAAGTGTTCTAGTCCATTGGGCTATGGAGTCAATGGTCCTTTAGTTATTTTGAGGTGCTGAGTGATTTGCTGTAGTGATGCTGCAGGGCCAGATTAGTGTCTGAGAACAACGTTTATAATAGTGATTAAGTGGAGTGTATCAGTTAATGCAAGGCAGTGAAGAATCTTGCAGTGAACTGCTAAAGAAACACAAGGGGAATATTGTCCTAGAAGCAATTAAGAATTTCTAGGTAGTATTCATACTTATCGAATCAATATAGACATGAGAAATTAAGAATTCATGTGCATACTAATCTTGAAGACAAACATTTACAGTAGTAAAAATTGAGTACAAGGTGTAGCGAAACAAGTCCTGCACTATTCTTTCTTTTTACTGCTAGCTTAGTATAAGATGAGTATGATTTTGACAAACATAAGTAAAACAAGAACAGAGTTTGGAGAAAACTTGTTATTTCATCAGACAGCACAGGAATTCTGCATCAGCGCATGGAGCATCATCCAGACATCAAATATTTCAGGAAATCACTGAGCTCATCCAGCCCTTTGTATTAGATAATTCTGAAAGTGTACAGTACATTTGTCTCATAGAGAAAATTACCAACCCCTTATGAGTTACTCAGGGGATTATATATACAAAATTTACATCAAAAATATCAGCGAATGAGTTAATATCTCATTTATGATATGCTAATCTCTAGAATGCAGTAGCTGAAGGAGTGAATGCTGTAGTAATTCCTTAATGCCTCAGCTGTTAAAATAGTCAGAAGATATTTGGACTTTATGGTTGTTAGAGTCGGCTGGAGATGTGCTGTCTGAAACTTGGATAGCTGTCATTGTCTATGTGATGAGTCACTTTTTTAGCTGCTTTAACTGTTGACATTTGTCATGTTATTTGTCTTGTAGTGACCTGGAGCTGGCAGTGGCCGAATGACTGAAGCTACCGTGGCAAAATCTGAAGCATAAATTGCCACCAATCCTCCTTAGGCATTTGATGTCTGCGCATCTTTATCAATGTTTCAGCGGCCTCTGTATGTCTATAAAGATTGGGAGGGGTTTCAAACTGGTGATTTACTTCATTCTCAATGAAGAACAGGCCTCCAAGTTTGTCATATAAGCTCTGTCCTGTGGGAGGCCCTACTTGTTCAGATGAACTGCCAGATGCAATAATCTGATTTTCAATAGTGGTTGCCATTCTGTTGGCCATTTGATTTGGAGAGATCAGTTTTCCTGCACGACTTAGTAAGCTGGGTAGGCCTTTTGCTTGCAGCACTCCCATTTTAACTTTGTATTCCTCCACATCTGCTTGCATCTCATAGTACTTCCTCTCCACTGTTTGTATATAGTTCCTGAGAGTTAGTACCTTCTTGGCAGAGAGGACAACCTCTGTTCTGTTGGGAATGCCTATAGCTGCCAATTCCTCCCTTTCATGTCTGTTCAGGAAGTCTATCATTCTGTTTGCCTGCTCTGCTCTGTTCCCTAGCACTGTCTTGGCCTTTTGAATTTCTGCTTGAGCTTGGCCCATTAAATCCATCTGCTCATGCATTATTTTTATTGACCTCCATTGCTGTTTGATGGATTGGGCAATTTTGGCCCATAGGATTCTCTTTATGTCGGCCATAGCAGTCTCCAGATTTAGCTCTTTCTCTAAGGCCTTTATCTTTTCTTTTTGGGCCTTTATTTCTCTGCCATGTTCTGCTACAGTCACTTTGGACTTGTCATACTTGGCATCCAGTTCTGCCAACTTCTCCTTGGCCTTCTTTATTTCATCTGCCTGGAGCTCCATTGCTTTGACGGCCTTGGTTAATTCCTCTACACTTGGGCTGGCATCTGGAGCTGCTGTTGTTCCTGCTGCTTCTGTTGTGGGGGCCACTGCTGCCCCTGAAGTTGCTGCTGTTGTTGAAGTAGTTGGAGGAGCTTGGGAAGTGGATTCTGCATGTTTATCTTGTAATGCTCCTTCCAGCTCTCTCTCCAAATCCCTGATCCTCTGGTCTTGCTGCATTAGGAGGTCTAATTGATCATCGACCTGTTTTTGCTTTTGAAGCTCTGCGGTTTGAGGGTGCTCTGTGGGTTGCAGCTTCAACCTTTTCTTTAATGCATTCAGGTCATCATCTTTCTTCTTCATAAGGGCCTTCACACCCTTTGGATCACTAGGATCATGTCCAAGATCAATGATGATGTCCTCCAAAGATTTTATTCTGTTATCTTTGGCCAGGGAGGACATTCTCTCAAAATCCAACTGAGTGTTGGTATTTTTGAGTGACTCCTTTAGTTCATGGGCCATGGTTTCCCTCTCCACCAAAGTTGCATACACCATTTCTCCAGTTTGTTTGTGGAGTTCTATTTGGTCCATGGGATGGATGTCTTTGGCCATGACCTCCACCCTTGTCTTCACAAAATCTGCAGCTGATGTAGGCTGAGGTTTTGTAGGTTTGAAATGACTAAGTATCATTTTTTCTTCTTTAATGTCATATACAGACATTAATCTCTCTTGCTGGGCTGGTGTAGCATCTATAAATTGCTTGTACACCTCAGCCCTCAGCAGCTCATTTTGAGCCTTTATTTGTTTGAAAGAAGCCTTGGTGCTCTTGGGCTTCTTTCTTTGTTGGGAAGAAGAGGACACCTCCAAACCGAGCTGTAAAGTTTGCTCCTGCTGAAAGGAGCTTGTACCTGTATGATGACTGCCCTCCCTGTCTTTTCTTGCACTGTCCAAGACATCTTCAGTAATGTCTTCTACCTCTGGGGAGTCTGCTCTTTGCCTTTTGGCTTCTAGCTGGTGGGAGGATCCACTGAGAAGAGTGGACTCTTCTCTATCTCTTTTTGTCCCCCTTTCCTCATGTGCTGGGGCCTGTAAAATTGGAGCAGTTACTGGCTCAGTTTGTGGGGGTGGAATTTGCAGTGCTGGAGCTACTGGTAGCTCAGTTTGTGGAAGGACAGTTTTCCCTTGCTGCTGTTCTTGTTGCTGCTCTTGCTGCTGCTCACCTAAAGGGGCAGACTTTTCTTTCATTGTTTGTTCTTCTGCACCCATTATCCCTTTGCCTTTATCTAACACTGGTGCTCCTGTGGAAGATGCCTTTATTACTGGTGCAGTCCTTGAGGCTGAGGTCCCTTCTCCCACTGAATAAGTCGGTCTGAAAGGTACCTGCTGCACATAGTCTAGGTCAATAGTTTTTTCAAGCTCCTTCACATTCTTTAGCATTGTCTCTTCCTCAGTTAGATTTTCAACTAGAGTATCCATCTGCCATTCTTGTAGGTTGGTATATTTTTCAATGTGTGGGTACTAGCAATGCTTAATGCCTATAAGCCTATACTTGTTTCTCCTAGCAGTGATGAAACCTTCAGGGTCATAATGGACCCACCGAAAACTATAGGACAGCTTGTATTTATCCTTAAGGATTAGGTCTACATCTTCCCACCCTTCTTTCTTATTCATGATGAAGGGGCCCAACTGGTGTTTGAACTTGAGGTGGGCCTTCTTTTTGGCGCTGTGGAAATGGGTGAGGTCGAACTGAATCAACTGCCTGTAATACTCCAAGGCAAATAACCTCATAGGTACATATTTTGGGAGCTTGTATGGACAGAGCTCACAGCCATAGATCCTAATGATAGTATGGTTCTCATATAGGTACCAGTCACCTATTTTATATTTTTTGGAAAGCTGCAGAGAATTCTTTATCTCATTTGATATTCTGGGAGGAGGGGACCTCATCAACAGGCAAGAGACCGGGTATACAAATTGGTCAACAAATTCACAGTAGGTATAGGGTGAATTTGTGACTTTGTGATAGATAGAGGTCCAGAAGATGACAGATCTTCTTTCCCCTCTGTGATCCAGCTTTTTGATGTAGCATGGGAAGGCATTAGAATGATAGTACATGAACAGGTGGTAAATATAGGCCGAGTACTTGAAGACCCCCGTCTGTCCACTCTGCTCAACTGATCATGAATCTTGTTAGCTATGAACTTAGCAAAGTTATATTTGCGGGCAGGGGGTTGGCATGGGCTGTAAGCAGATAGCAATACCAGCATTGTTTTATCCACATGCTCATTGTTTTTGTATCCTAACACATAGGCAATCATGTCCAGTAAAATCCTGCCTACATCATTGAAATGGACATCCAGGTAGGGAGGTGGCCCTGTAGGCTGGCACTCAGGTCTCATGAATGTCCTGGTGACCTTTTGAATCTCCTCACTGGTCATCTTGGCACCAGTGTCCGGCAAATAGTTCATGGAAAATGGGATTAGCAACTCTGTCTGATCAAAATGTAACATTTTGTTGATGGACTCAACATTAATGTAGAAAAGGATCCTCCCAGATGGAGTGCTAATAACTCTGTGCTGCACATCATAGTTTTCAGCACATAGGTGAATGATTTCAGGGAAGACATTTACAGCTAGGAGACAATAGTATGGTAGGTTTGACTCCCATATCCCATGTGTACCATGACCATCCTTATAGTCCTCTCTTAATTGACAGAAGGTCTGCAAGAAGTCCCTGTTACCCTCAAAGTCTTCAATAAGATAGTCCTTGTCAGCGAATTCCAAGGCCTCCGGCTCTTTATTTGGTGGATTTAATGGAGCTACACTAAGGGATGAGGATGCAGAAGCAGCCATTGTAAAACTTGATTTTGAAATAAGGTGATGGCAATGTTTGCAAAGTTCTTTAAGAGCTTAAGTAATAGGCCAAATGTAGACCAAGTCTGAAGTGTTTTTCTCAGTGGAAAATGCAAGCTGGTTTCTGTAGTTTGTTGCAAATTCACAGGGATATGAATTGCTAAGGGTAAGTTGCAGAGGGTATGAGGTTTCCTTTGGTAGAAATTGCAGCTGGCCTGTACTCGGCAAAAGGGAACAATGTCGAGCACCTCGAGGACAATTTTATGGTTCTGGCCCGCGGAACGACTGTTTTAATGTCAATTTTTAGTTCTGGGGGAAATGCAAGTTACTTTAGCTGACTCTTAGTTAGCAGACAGAGCTAGACTGTGGATTTTGACCAGTCTTCAATGGTGAATTTACAGAGAAATGGAATGCATGGGCAAAATGGGGAAATCTGGTGAAATACCTGGAAAATCGTTTGACAGGCCTGTGGGCCGAACTGTGCAGGCTCAATGTAGCTGAATTCTTGACTTGTAGCAGTCTGAATCTTGAATTTGATGGCTGGAAACGAATTTTTGCGGCAGCTGGTTGACAACGACTACGTCGTTTGTGCGTGAAAATGACCGCAAACGGCTAATTTGGTCGTTTATAAAGACAAATTTGGAAAATACATGCTATTGGCGCTTTTCCGCCGATGACGTCAGCATGACGTCATGGTGGGGCCCGGGTACGGAGGTGACGTGGCTGCTGAGGTGTAGCCAGGGTGGCAGGACACGGTGGTGGGTAGATGCGGTGGCAGGGCTACGTGGAGGACCGCGGGACGCGGGGGCGGGCGGAAGCGACATGACGTCAGGCTGACGTGAGGGTGATGTGCGCCGGATGGGTGGTAATGGGGAGGCGGTAAGCGGGTTCCCCGCACCACCTTTGGGCCAAAGGCGGTATCAGGAAGGGGGCTCCGAACAACCCCGCCGCCTACCATGCGTTGCTGTATGGGGCGGAAAACCATTTTCCCCGGACGCTAAAGGTCGGCAGATCCGGGCCCAAGAATACCCGCCCATCGTTAGATCATGGGTGGTGGAAGATCAACGGCTGGCGGGCCCTCCGACGGATCATGCAAGTTGGGGGGACCCGCTGGCCTATTAAATATTCAATTTAATATTCTTAGGCGGAAAACTTTAGAGTTAAGGGTTTTTGCGAGTTTTTTCAGGGTAAGGGTCAATCTGAAAGGGGAAAAATGGTTAGAAGGTGGTTTTGAGCAGAGAAAATGCGTTCTTGTGAAATTTACAGGGTAGAGGTGAGGTAATGGCTTAGGGGGAGGCTGTCACTCCAACCTGAGGTCAGAGAAATCCCATGACAGGGTTGACCATAGTCCATGATGGACTAATGTCTCCCTTGACAACTTATTTGGCTATAGTGCTAAAGGGAGGATATGTATCTAATGCTGGGATTTTTACACCATAGTGTTATTATAGTAGGGAAAGGGGACCATAGGGGACTTAGATAATAGAGTTAGGGGTTAATATGGATAGAAGAGGTGAATGAGGAGTGAAATGACCAGGTTTATTTGAAAACCACTTAGCTGTAGGAGTAGATCAAAATGAAAAGATTTTTACATAGGAAATGTGGCTTTTAAATGCATAAGCACCAGTATAAAACCTCAAACTTTTTCATGAATCTTGGCTGCTCAAGGGATGTTAGTAAATGGATGTGAAAAAGGGGACAATGGGAAGTTAGACATGCTCCTTTTCCTTGCTTTTCTTATCTTGACCCACAAGATTCAATCTGAAATGAATACCACTTCTGCAACCCCATCTACTTACCCAGCTACTTTGCCTAGCATTTTTTGTTTCTTTTTGGAGGGTGCACTTGAACTTGCAGACCCTTATGTGCCTTTTCTTTTCATTGGCTTTTCTTTTGATCATCTATCTAAGACTGCCCTTATTTCTTCCAAGGCCCCAGATTAAGCAGTTGGGAACCTTAATTCTTTACCTAACTACCTTTGTCTGCCAAGATTAAATTGTTTGGACATACTTCTTTCTCTAATCTACAACAAAAATTGAGACATGGCATGACCCAACTTAGGCTGTTGGATCACCCATTGAGAATTATAACATCACTAATAAAATGCACATGTGTGCCTTTCATCAGAATATGAGATCTTTGCCTTGCCAAAGTAGATCATATTGGAATTTCCCGAGCCAATCATGAAAAATGAAACCTATTGGTATAGGTAGCTAACAGATCCCAAGAAAAGAGAGAAGCTCAACAGCACGCAAAGTAGATGTCCGCTAACCAAAAAGAAATCAAACAAGGCACCCAATCAAAAAAGCGTCCCACCTCTTCACACCCTCCCACACGCATTCAGCACAACACCCTTTCTAGATTTACAACATATAGCAAACAACCAAGCAAATAAATCACAACCTAAAACTGACCAATAGAAAAGACAAGGGCCACGATGAGACCAGTGTCTAGAGCACGTCAATGAGACGCACACAACCCCCCAACCCAGCGGCACAATTCTTCAAATGACAAATAGACCACCGCCAATAACACAAATCCACACGCTCTTGCACCCCTCCGTGTACAAAACATCCAACAACCTTTCCAGCGAGAGAGTCAACGGGGGTCAAATAATCAAACTCCAAAGAGGAGTTGTCACGGGCCGACGCTCAACACTGGAGAAAGCCGCGGGCCACAAATACATCGATGCTGCAAGGCCACTAGAGAGAGGGACCTTCGTAAAGCGCACACCATGAAACAAAGAAATGACACAAGTCCCACAAAAAACCCACAATCCAAAGGGAGGAACAAAGACACGACCCACTACTTCTTTTTCCCTCAGAAAGGGAGTGGGTCACGAGAGGACGAGGAATTCGCTCGACGGCAAAGGCACGAGATAAGATTGCCACCCTCATGCCTGTCGGTGGGGAAAATTGTGATCTCGATGGAGCTTAGACTGAGGGATGGGTTTTTCATTACCTCGACACCCAACCCTTCCGCGAGGGCATGTCGAGGAATGGTCGGGAGGGACTAGGTTGGCCAGCCCAACGGGTTGAACCGCTCTTCATCCATCCCATACTTGACCACACCCCGACAATCTCTCCTCACGGAAGGTTTGAGCTACCAGGCGTGTGCAACCACTCCCTCAACCCAACCACCAGTGAAAAAGCTCACTCAAGCAACACATCAACCATCGCCGCATTTTCGAGAGAACCAACTATGGAAGTCCGCACCCTTGGCCCATGCCTTCCAACGAACAAAAGACTGAGCACCGCCGCTATGAACGAGTCCAAATTTATCCATCATATTTACTGAGCACCTCAACTCTGCAGCAACCATGCCCGGCCGAACAGATCGTCGGAAGGGCTCCCAAGAAACAAGCTTCCAAAACCCCTGCAGAAACACATTGGGGGGAAGAAAAACAAAGGATGGGTGGGACAAGCACAAGCATGGCTTGCAAGCACACACAAAAAAACAAGCGTAGTTACCTCGAGACAAGCAACCAACAATGTTCCCGCCAAACACCAAACCTGCTCCCCTAGAGACGCACCACAAAGTCCCACATTGCAATCAAAACCCAACCAACCCGAACCAAAAAAGAAAACCCCTGCTATCAATGATCCTACCGCAGGTTCACCTACGGTAACCTTGTTACGACTTCTCCTTCCTCTAAATGATAAGGTTCAATGAACTTCTCACGACGTCGACGGTGGCAAACCACCATCGTCGACGCAATCCGAACACTTCACTGGATCATTCAATCGGTAGGAGCAACGGGCGGTGTGTACAAAGTGAAGGGACGTAGTCAACACGAGTTGATGACACTTGGTTACTAGGAATTCCTCGTTGAAGACCAATAATTCCAATGGTCTATCCCCATCACGATGCAATTTGAGAAGATTTCCTGATCCTCTCGAACCAGGAATAAAAACTCGTTGGTTGCATCAGTGTAGTGTGCATGCGGCCCAGAACATCTAAGGGCATCACAGACCTATTATTGCCTCAAACTTCCATGGCCTAAACGGCTAGAGTCCCTCTAAGAAGCTGGCCGCGAAGGGGAACCTTCGCGTAGCTAGTTAGCAGGCTGAGGTCTCGTTCGTTATCGGAATTAACCAGACAAATCGCTCCACCAACTAAGAACGGCCATGCACCACCACCCATAGAATCAAGAAAGAGCTCTCAATCTGTCAATCCTTACTATGTCTGGACCTGGTAAGTTTCCCCGTGTTTAGTCAAATTAAGCCGCAGGCTCTACTCCTGGTGGTGCCCTTCCATCAATTCCTTTAAGTTTTAGCCTTGTGACCATACTCCCCCCGGAACCCAAACACTCTGATTTCTCAGAAGGTGCTAGCGGAGTCCTTAGAGCAACATCCGTCGATCCCTGGTCGGTGTTGTTTATGGTTGAGACTAGGACGGTATCTGATCGTCTTCGAGCCCCCAACTTTCGTTCTTGATTAATGAAAACATCCTTGGCAAATGCTTTCACAGTGGTCTATCTTTCATAAATCCAAGAATTTCACCTCTGACAATGAAATACGAATGCCCCCGACAGTCCCTATTAATCATTACTCTGGTCCTGAAGGCCAACACAATAGGACCAGACTCCTATCACGTTATTCCATGCTAATGTATTCAGAACATAAGCTTGCTTTGAGCACTCTAATTTTTTCAAAGTAACAGCACCGAAACCACAACCCAGCCAATTAAGGCCAGGAGCACGCCACCGACAAAAGGGACGGAAGGGCAGGTGCACACCGAGTAGGTGACCGACCCTTACAACCCAAGATCCAACTACGAGCTTTTTAACTGCAACAACTTAAATATACGCTATTGGAGCTGGAATTACCGCAGCTACTGGCACTAGACATGCCCTCCAATGGATCCTCATTAAGGGATTTAGATTATACTCATTCCAATTACCAGACTCGATGAGACCAATATTGTTATTTATTGTCACTACCTCCCCATGTCAGGATTGGGTAATTTGCACGCCTGCTGCCTTCCTTGGATGTGGTGGCCATTTCTCAGGCTCCCTCTCCGGAATCGAACCCTAATTCTCCATCACCCGTCACCACCATGGTAGGCCTCTATCCTACCATCAAAAGTTGATAGGGCAGAAATTTGAATGAAGCATCGCCAGCACAAGGGCTGTGCGATCCGTCGAGTTATCATGATTCACCGAACAAGCGGGCAAGCCCACGCCGACCTTTTATCTAAAAAATGCATCCCTTCCAAAGAGTTGGGACTTGCTGCACGTATTAGATCTAGAATTACTACGGTTATCCGAGAAGTATGGTACCATAAAAAAAACTATAATTGATTTAATGAGCCATCTGCAGTTTCACAGTCTGAATTAGTTCATACTTAGACATGCATGGCTTAATCTTTGAGACAAGCATATGACTATTGGCATGATCAACCAGGTAGCACCCTCCTGCTTCAAAGGGAATTCCGGGTGATCTCTTATCGAGAGCCAGCCTGAACACCCATCAAGTCAAAGAGACGTCAAAATATCATGTAAAACTTTTATGCCTTGCACCTCTTGCATCCCAAGAAGGAAGCACACGCAACATGCCAAGGACATGGCGAACAAATGGGCAGACCTGCCGAGCCACAATGCACCAAGGCCACTCTGAAGTTTGCAGCCACAGCCCAACCAACAAGAAAACGAGCGATCACTCACTGACTCCCTTAGAAATGCCTCCAAAGGCCTCCAAGCCCCGCACCGAGGGCACCTAGGAGTCCACCCGGATAGTAGCAACGATGGACCTCGATCACCTGATCGCCTGCAGCAGCCTTGATTAAAGGGAAACAAATGGAGAATGACCAACCACACAACCTGTATATTACAAATGAGCCACAACCCTCCCCGCCCCCGCACCAAGGCCACCTAGGAATCCACCCGTACAGCAGCAACGATGGACCTCGATCTCCCGACCGCCTGCGGCAGCCTCGATGCGAAGGAAAAGGAAGGAAATAAAAAGAGGACGACTGACCACATAAATCCTATCATAGAGAGGCCATACAAACCTCCCCGCCCCGCACCGATGCCACCTAGGAGTCCACCCGGATAGCAGCAACAGTGGACCTCGATCGAATGATTGCCTGCGGCAGCCTCGACACAAAGGCAAGGGAAAGAAATCATACAAGACAAACTGAGCCCGCAACCTCCCTTAGAAATTCCCCCCAACCCACCCCTCCCCTCCCCACACAGGGGCCACCTAGGAGTCCACCCGGACAGCAGCAACGATGGACATCGATCGCATGATCGCCTGCGGCAGCCTCAATGCAGAGAGGAAACGGAAGGAAATAAAACAAGACCAACTGAGCCCACAACCTCTCTCCGAAATGCCCCCAGACCCTCCACGCCACGCACCAAGCCCACCTAGGAGTCCACCCATGACAGCAGCAACAACGTACCTCGATCACTTGACGGCCTGCGGCAAGCATGATTCGAAGGCAAAGGAAGGAAGTAAATGCAAATAAAGAGGGTCGCTACACAATACAGGAACACATATCCAAACAGGAGGAGGAGGGATTAGGCAGCTCCACACCCCACACACCCTACGTACAGGAAACCTAGGGGATTTCCCACAGCTTTACCGACTGGACGATGAATAATTTTCCCCTACGGCCACCTCCACGCAAAGGAGGGAGGTCGAAGTGTTCCACCTTGAAATCCTTCTTCCAAATAGCCCCCACCATCAATGACTATAGTAGCAAGCCTCCTCCCCATTGGACCACGAGCGCATACACAATTGAAACAACAAGTGCCCCCCAACCCTCCCCGCAAAGAGGCCACCTAGGAGTCCACCCGGACAGCAGCAAAGATGGACCTCGATCACATGATTGCCTGCGACAGCCTCAATGCAAAGGAAATGGAAGGAAACAAAACAAAAAGACCAACCAAGCCCATAACCTCTCTTTGAAATTCCCCCCGACCCTCCACGCCACGCACCGAGGCCACCTAGGAGTCCACCCGCACTAGCAGAAACAGTGGACCTCGATCACTTGATCGCCTATGGCAACCACGATGCGACGGAAAAGGAAGGAAGTAAATGCAAATCAAGGGGGTTGCTACACAATACAAGAACACATGTCCGAACAGGAGGAGGGATCGAGCAGCTCCGCAGCCCACGCACCCTACGTATAGGCAACCTAGGAGATTTCCCATAGCTTTACCGACCGGACGATGAATAATTTTCCCCTACGGCCACCTCCACGCAAAGGAGGGAGATCGAAGCGTTCCACCTCGAAATCCTTCTTCCAAATAGCCCCCACCATCGATGTAGCAAGCCTCCTCCCCGTTGGACCACGAGCGCATACACAATTGAAACAACAAGTGCCCCCCAAACCTCCCCTCCCCACAGAGAGGCCACCTAGGAGTCCACCCGAACAACAGCAATGATGGACCACGATCACATGATCGCCTGCGGCAGCCTCAATACAAAGGAAATGGAAGGAAACAAAACAACAAGACCAACCGAGCCCACAACCTCTCTTAGAAATGTGCCCCCCGACACTCCACGCCACGCACCGAGGCCACCTAGGAGTCCACCCGCCACAGTAGAAACGGTGGACCTCGATCACTTGACTGCCTGCGGAAACCACGATGTGAAGGCAAAGGAAGGAAATAAATTCAAATCAAGAGGCTCGCTACACAATACAAGAACATATCCAAATAGGAGGAGGGATCCGGCAGCCCCGCACCGCCCGCACCCTACGTACAGGCAACCTAGGAGATTTCCCACAGCTTTACCGACTTGACAATGAATACTTTTCCCCTGCAGCCACCTCCACGCAAAGGAGGGAGGTCGAAGCATTCCCCCTCAAAATCCTTCTTCCAAATAGCCCCCACCATCGACATAGCAAGCCTCCTCCCCATTGGACCAGGAGCGCATACACAATTCAAACAACAAATTCCCATAAACGTTGTGACTTAACATTTCCAGCCGCAAAAGCCTGCCATGCACGTAAGATGCAAGGGAAAAGCCGACCCCTTGATCAAACATATGGGCCAACACATCTATCAAAACCTCAGAGCCAACGCAACCACAAATGATGTGCACTTTGAAAGGAATGCCAACCCTTGACTTTACAATAAGGAGAACAGCACCTCACATCGCCCGACAGAAAAAGAAAGCAAGAGGGAGGGTAGGTGGTTTACAACCAAAACCCTTCCACTTCCCTCTTAAGTGTATGCATCTCAGCCGACAATTCCAACACAGAAATAGTACAAGCACAAGACACCGACACCATAACTAGCCAAACAATGAAGAGGCTAGCCATCACAAGGAGCCACACCACAACAACCCATACAACTCCCAAAACTTGGAGAAGAAGGGGAATTGTTCACATATGCCTCCCGGGACAAGCATGGCCAACATTACCGCTCATGTGATACCGAGTGGGTATGGAGAGAAGATGAAAATCGGAAGCCCTACAAACGACCCAAGGCCATTCTTGAGGAAAACTCGAAAAACCAACTCAATTACCAACCCACCTTTCACATGAAAAGCAAAACCCTCCACACCAAATAGGGAGGAGGTGAACAATATAACGAGGAGCCAATTTCAATGGAGCCACAAATGGCTGCCCAGCCCAATCAAAATTCTCTATTCGCAACAACTGAGGGGCATGATAGCGACATAGGCAACGATGGAGTTTTGGGGCTTCCATCTGGGACCGCAACAATGAAGGCCCAAAGGAGCACCGAGAAAACTTTCAACATTCTTATCGTTGGGATGGGAAAGAGGGATGGGGATGAGCATGGCCCACATTACCGCTCATGTGCTACCGAGCAAGGATGGAGAGAAGACGAAAATCATCCACCCTACAAATGACCCAAGGCCATCGTTTGGGCAAACCCGAAAAAGCAACTCGATTACCAACCCACCTTTCACACGGAAAAAAAACCTGTCCCCCGTATGTTCTGGAGGGACACGAGGGGGACCAGAGTGAGCCAAGGAGCCACACCACCACAACCCATGCAACGCCAAGAACTTAGAGAGCAGAAGGGGAATTGTTCACATATGCCTCCCAGGACGAGCATGGCGAAAATTACCGCTCATGCGCTACCGGGTGGGGATGGAGAGATGATGAAAATCGGACACCCTACAAACGACCCAAGGCCATCCTTCAAGCAAACCTGAAAACACAACTCGATTACCAACCCACCTTTCACACGGAAAGAAAACCTACCGCAGGTATCATCTGGAGGGGCACAAGGGGACTAAGACGAACCAAGGAGCCAAACCACAACAACCCCTATAGCTCCAAGAACTTAGAGAGCAATTGTCCATATATGCCTCCCGGGACGAGCATGGGCAACATTACCGCTCATGCGCTACCGAGTGGGGATGGAGAGAAGATGAAAATCGGCCACCCTACAAATAACCCAAGGCCATCGTTAAGGCAAACATGAAAACACAACTCGATTACCAACCCACCTTTCACACGGAAAGAAAACCTGTCGCTGGTATCATCTGGAGGGCCAGGAGGGGGACCAGGACGAGCCAGGGAGCCACACCAGAACACAACAACCCATATAGCTCCAAGGACTTGGAGAGCGGAAAGGGAATTGTTGACATATTCCTCCGAGGATGAGCATGGCCAACATTAAAGCTCATGCGCTACCGACTGGGGATGGAGAGAAGATGAAAATTGGTCGCCCTACAAATGACCCAAGGCCATCGTTCAGGCAAACATGAAAACACAACTCGATTACCAACCCACCTTTCAAGCGGAAATAAAACCTGTCGATGGTATCATTTGGAGGGGCACTCAGGGACCAGGACGAGCCAGGGAGCCACACCACAATAGCCCATACAGCTCTAAAAACTTGGAGAGCGGAAGGGGAATTGTTCACATATGCCTCCCAGGCTGAGCCTGGCCAACATTACCTCTCATGCGCTACCGAGTGGGGATGGAGAGAAGATGAAAATCGGCCACGCTACAAATGACCCAAGGCCATCGTTCAAGCAAACCCGAAAACACAACATGATTACCAACCCACCTTTCACACGGAAAGAAAACCTGTCACTGATATCATCTAGAGGGGCACGTGGGGACCAGGACGAGCCAAGGAGTCACACCACAACAGCCCATACAGCTCCGAGAACTTGGAGAGCAGAAGGGGAATTGTTCACATATGCCTCCCAAGACGAGCATGGCCAACATTACTGCTCATGCGCTACTGAGTGGGGATGGAGAGAAGATGAAAATCGACCACTCTACAAACGACCCAAGGCCATCGTTGAGGCAAACCCAAAAACACAACTTGATTACCAACCCACCTTTCACACGGAAAGAAAACCTATCGCTGGTATCATCTGGAGGGGCACTCGGGGACCACGACGAGCCAGGGAGCCACACCACAATAGCCCATACAACTCCAACAACTTGGAAAGAGGAAGGGGAATTGTTCACATATGCCTCCCAGGACGAGCATGGCTAACATTACCGCTCTTGCGCTACCTACTGGGTATGGAGAGAAGATGAAAATCGACGCCCTACAAATGACCCAATGCCATCATTTAGGCAAACCCGAAAACACAACTTGATTACCAACCCACCTTTCACATGGAAAGAAAACCTGTCACTAGTATCATCTGGAGGGGCACGAGGGGACCAAGACGAGCCAGGGAGCCACACCATAATATCCCATACAGCTCCAAGAACTTGGAGAGCACAAGTGGAATTGTTCACATATGCCTCCCAAGACGAGCGTGGCCAACATTACCGCTCATGCGCTACTGAGTGGGGATGGAGAGAAGACAAAAATCGGCAACCCTACAAATGACCCAAGGCCATCCTTCAGGCACACGTGAAAACACAACTCAATTACCAACCCACCTTTCACACGAAAAGAAAACCTATCGCTGGTATCATCTGGAGGGGCGCAACGGGGACCAGGACGAGTAAGGGAGCCACACCACAACAGCCCATACAGCTCCAAGAACTTGGAAAGCAGAAGGGAATTGTTCACACATGCCTCCCGGGATGAGCATGGGCAACATTATTGCTCATGCGCTACCGAGTGGGGATGGAGAGAAGATGAAAATCGGCCACCCTAAAAACGACCCAAGGCCATCATTCAGGCAAACGTGAAAACACAACTTAATTACCAACCCACCTTTCACATGGAAACAAAACCTGTCACTGGTATCATCTAGAGGGGAGCGAGGGGGACCAGGATGAGAAAGGGAGCCACACCACAACAGCCCATACAGCTCCAAGGACTTGGAAAGCAGAAGGGGAATTGTTCACATATGCCTCCCAAGACGAGCATGGCCAACATTACCGCTCATGCGCTACTGAGTGGGGATGGAGAGAAGATGAAAATCAACAACCCTACAAACGACCCAAGGTCATCGTTCAAGCAAACACGAAAACATAACTCGATTACCAACCCACCTTTCACACGGAAACAAAACCTGTCGCTCAGATCATCTAGAATTTGCATGGGCCCCCGCACGACGAAAACTAAGCGACAAGGGAGAGACGGGCAAACAAGCAGCATGAAAATGAACAAAGCCAACCTCGGGTCACAACTTAGCATTTTTGGTACGGGCTCGTTGGCCCGTGCGTGCCCTCACCCGAAAGAATTTGCATGGGCACCAGCACAACCGAAACGAAGCGACAAGGGAGAGTCGGGCAAACGATCTACATTAATGAGCCCAAAGCCAACCTCGGGTAACAACTTAGCATTTTCGATACGGGCTCGTTCGCCCGGGTGCACCCTCGCCCAAATGAATTCACACGGACGCCCTCAAACAACCCACCCAAACGATTTTGCATGGGCGCCCGAACGACCGAAACAAAGCGACAAGGGAGAGCCGGGCAAACAAGCTGCACGAAAGTGCACAAAGCCAACCTCGGGTCATAACTTAGCATTCTTGATACGGGCTCATTCGCCCGAGCGTGCCCTCGCCCAAACGACCCGCCCGAACGAGTTCACACGGACGCCCTCAGACGACCCGCCCGAACGAGTTCACACGGACGCCCTCAGACGACCCGCCCGAACAACCTAAACAAAGCGACAAGGGAGAGCCGGGAAAACGAGCTGCACGAATGTGCACAAAGCCAATCTCGGGTCACAACTTAGCATTTTTGATACGGGCTCGTTCGCCCGGGCACGCCCTCGCCCGAACGACTCGCCCAAACGAGTTCACACGGACGCCCTCAGACGACCCGCCCGAACGACCGAAACGAAGCGACAAGGGAGAGCTGGGCAAACGAGCTACACGAACGTGTACAAAGCCAAACTCGGGTCAGAACTTAGCACTTTTGATACGGGCTGGTTCACCCGGGCGCAACCTCGCCCGAACGAGTTCACACGGACGCCCTCAAACGACCCACCAGAATGACCGAAACAAACCGACAAGGGAGAGCTAGGAAAACGAGCTACACGAACATGCACAAAGCCAACCTCGGGTCACAACTTAGCATTTTTGATACGGGCTCGTTCTCCCGAGCGCGCCCTCGCCCGAAAGACCCACCCGAACGAGTTCACACGGGCGCCCTCAAACGACTCGCCCGAACGTGTTCACACGAGTGCCCTCAAACCGAGCCGCCCGAACGACCCACCCGAACGAGTTCACACGGGCGCCCTCAAACGACTCGTCCGAACGACCGAAACGAAGCAACAAGGGAGAGCCCGACAAACGAGTTGAACGAACGTGCATAAAGCCAACCTCGGGTCACAACTTATCATTTTTTATACGGGCTCGTTTGCCTGGGGGCGCCCTCACCCAAGCGACCCGCCTGAACGAGTTCACACAGGCGCCCTCAAACGACCCGCCCGAACGACCGAAACAAACCGACAAGGGAGAGCCAGGCAAACGAGCTGCATGAACGTGCACAAAGCCAAACTCGGGTCACAACTTAGCATTTTTGATATGGGCTCATTCGTCTAGGAGTTCCCTCGCCCGAACGAGTTCACACGGGCGCCCTCAAACGACCCACTTGAACGAGTTCACACGGGCGCCCTCAAACGATGCGCTCGAACAACCGAAATGAAGCTACAAGGGAGAGCTCGGCAAACGAGCTGAACGAACGTGCACAAAGCCAACCTCGGGTCACAACTTAGCATTTTTGATACGGGCTCATTCACCCAGGCACACCCTTGTTCGAACGACCCGCCTGAACGAGTTCACACGGGCGCCCTCAAACGACTCGCTCGAACGATCGAAACGAACCGACAAGGGAGAGACGCGCAAACGAGCTGCATGAACATGCATAAAGTGAACCTCGGGTCACAACTTAGCATTTTTGGTACGGGCTCGTTCGCCCGGGCATGCCCTTGCCCGAACGACCCGCCCGAATGAGTTCACATGTGCGCCCTCAAACGACCCGCCCGAACGACCGAAACGAACTAACAAGGGAGAGCGGGGCAAACTAGCTGCACCAACGTGCACAAAGCCAACCTAGGGTCACAAATTAGCATTTTTGATATGGACTCGTTCACCCGGGCGTGACCTCGCTCGAACGACCCGCCCGAACGAGTTCACACGGGCGCCCTCAAACGACCTGCCCTAACGATTTTGCATGGGCGCCCAAACGACTGAAACGAACCGACAAGGGAGAGCCGGGCAAACGAGCTGCACGAACCTGCACAAAGCCAACCTCGGGTCACAACTTAGCATTTTTTATACAGGCTCGTTCGCCCGGGCGAGGCCTCGCCCGAACGACGCGCCCGAACAAGTTTACACAGGCGCCCTCAAATGACCCGCCCAAACGACCGCAACGAACCGACAAGGGAGAGCCAGGCAAACGAGATGCGATAATGTGCACAAAGCCAACCTCTGGTCACAACTTAGCATTTTTGATACGCGCTCATTCGCTCGGGCGCGCCCTCACCCGAATGACCTGCCCGAACGGCTTCACACAGGCGCCCTCAAACGACCCACCCGAACGATTTTGCATGGGCGCCCGAACGAATGAAACGAAGTGACAAGGGAGAGCTGGGGAAACGAGCTGCACGAACATGCACAAAGCCAACCTCGGGTCACAACTTAGCATTTTTGATACGGGCTAGTTCGCCTGGGCGCGCGCTCACCCGAACGACCCGCTAGAACGAGTTCACGCGGGCGCCCTTAGACGACCCGCCCGACTGACCGAAACGAACCGATAAGGGAGAGTTGGGCAAACGAACTACACGAACGTGCACAAAGCCAACCTCGGGTCAAAACTTAGCATTTTTTGTACGGGCGCGCCCTCGCCCGAACGAGTTCATACGGGCGCCCTCAAATGACCCACCTGAACGACTGAAGCGAACCAACAAGGGAGAGTCGGGCAAACGAGCTGCACGAATGTGCACAAAGCCAACCTCGAGTCGCAACTTAGCATTTTTGATACGGGCTCGTTTGCCCGGGCACGCCCTCGCCCGAACAACCTGCCCGAACCAGTTCACACGGGCGCCCTCAAATGACCTGCCCGAACGAGTTCACACAGGCGCCCCCAAACGACCCTCCCGAATGACCGAAATGGACCGATAAGGGGGAGCCGAGCAAACGAGCTGCATGAACGTTCACAAAGAGAAACCTTGGGTCATAACTTAGCATTTTTTATACGGGCTCGTTCGCCCGAGCGCGCCCTCACCCGAACGACCCGCCCGAATGAGTTCACACGGGTGCCCTCAAACAACCCGCCTAAATGACCCGCCCGAACGTGTTAACACGGGCGCCCTCAAACGACCCGCCCGAAAGAGTTCACACGGGCGCCATCAAACGACCCACCCGAACAACCGAAAGGAACCGACAAGGGAGAGCCGGGAAAATGAGCTGCACGAATGTGCACAAAGACAACCTCTGGTCACAACTTAGCATTTTTGATACGGGCTCGTTCGCCCGGGCGCGCCCTCGCCCGAATGACCCGCCCGAACGAGTTCACACGGGTGCCCTCAAACGACCTGCCTGAACGACCTGCCCGAACGAGTTCACATGGGTGCCCCCAAACGACCCTCCCGAACGACCGAAACGAACCAACAAGGGAGAGCCGAGCAAACGAGCTGCACGAATGTGCACAAAGAGAAACCTCGGGTCACAATTTAGCATTTTTGATATGGGCTCGTTCGCCCGGGCGCGCCCTCACCCGAACGACCCGCCCGAACGAGTTCACACGGGTGCCCTCAAACGACCCGCCTGAACGACCTGCCCGAACGTGTTAACACTGGCGCCCTCAAACGACCCGCCCGAACGAGTTCACACGGGCGCCATCAAACAACCTACCCGAACGAACGAAACGAACCAACAAGGGAGAGTCGGGCAAACGAGCTGCACGAACGTGCACAAAGACAAGCTCGGGTCACAACTTAGCATTTTTGATACGGGCTCGTTCACCCGGGCGCGCCCTCGCTCGAACGAGTTCACACGGGCGCCCTCAATCGACCCGCCCGAACGAGTTCACACGGGTTCCCTCAAATGACCCGCCCGTATGACCCACCCGAACGAGTTCACACGGGTGCCCTTAAACGACCCGCCCGAAAGATCGAAACAAAGCAACAAGGGAGAGCCCGACAAACGAGCTTAACGAACGTGCACAAAGCCAACCTCGGGTCACAACTTAGCATTTTTGATACGGGCTCGTTCGCCCGGGCGCGCCCTCCCCCGAACGACCCGCCCGAACGAGTTCACACGGGCGCCCTCAAACGACCCGCCCGGACAAGTTGAAACGGGCGCCTTCAAACGACCCGCCCAAATGACCGAAACGAACCGACAAGCGAGAGCCGGGAAAACGAGCTGCACGAACGTGCACAAAGACAACATCGGGTCACAACTTAGCATTTTTGATACGAGCTCGTTCGCCCGGGAGCACCCTTGCCCTAACGACTCGCCCGAATGACTTCACACGGCCACCCTCAAACGACCCGCTCGAACGACCCGCCCGATCGAGTTCACACGGGCGCCCTCAAACGACCCACCATAACGACCAAAACGAAGCAACAAGGGAGAGCCCGTCAAACGAGCTGAACGAATGTGCACAAAGACAACCTCAGGTCACAACTTAGCATTTTTTATACGGGCTCGTTCGCCCGGGCGCGCCCTCGCCCGAATGACCAGCCCGAACGAGTTCACACGGGTGCCCTGAAACAACCCGCCCGAACGACCGAAACAAATTGACAAGGGAGAGCCGGGAAAACTAGCTGCATGAGCATGCACAAAGCCAACCTCGGGTCACATCTTAGCATTTTTGATACGGGCTCGTTCGCCTAGGCGCGCCCTGGCCCGAACGACCCGCCCGAACGAGTTCACATGGGCGCCCTCAAACGACCCGCCCGGACGATTTCACATGGGCAGACTCAAATGACCCGCCCAAATGAGTTCACACGGGTGCCCTCAAACGACCCACCTGAACGAGTTCACACGGGCACCCTCAAACGACCCGACCGAATGACCGAAACGAACCGACAAGGGAGAGCCGGGAAAACGAGCTGCACGAACATGCACAAAGCCAACCTCAGGTCACAACTTCACACAGGCGCCCTCAAACGACCCGCCCGAACGAGTTCACACAGGCACCCTCAAACAACCCGCCCAAACGACCCACCCGAACGAGTTCACACGGGCGCCCTCAAACGACCCGCCCGAACGACCGAAACGAAGCAACAAGGGAGAGCCCGGAAAATGAGCTGAGCGAACGTGCACAAAGCCAACCTCAGGTCACAACTTAGCATTTTTGATACGAGCTCGTTCGCCCGGGCGCACCCTTGCCTAAACGACCCGCCCGAACGAGTTCACACGGGCGCCCTCAAACGACCCGCTCGAACGACCGAAACGAACATACAAGGGAGAGCCAGGCAAACGAGCTGCACAAACGTGCACAAAGCCAACCTCGAGTCATAACTTCACACGGGCGCCCTCAAACGACCCACCCAAACGATCCGCCCGAACGAGTTCACACGGGCGCCCTCAAATGACCCGCAGGAACGACCCACCCGAACGAGTTCACACGGGCACCCTCAAACGACCCACCCGAATGACCGAAATGAAGCAACAAGGGAGAGCCCGGCAAACGAGCTGAACGAACATGCACAAAGCCAACCACAGGTCACAAGTTAGCATTTTTGATATGGGCTCATTCACCCAGGTGCGCCCTCGCCCGAACGACCCGCCCGAACGAGTTCACACGGGCGCCCTCAAACGACCCGCCCGAACGACCAAAACGAACCGACAAGGGAGAGCCAGGAAAACGAGCTGCACGAACATGCACAAAGCCAACCTCGGGTCACAACTTAGCATTTTTGGTACGGGCTCGTTCGCCCGGGTGCGCCCTCGCCCAAATGACCCGCCCGAACGAGTGCACACGGGCGCCCTCAAACGAACCGCCCGAACGAGTGCACACGGGCGCCCTCAAACGACCCGCCCGAACGAGTTTGCACAGGCGCCCTCAAACGACCCGCCATAACAAGTTCACACGAGCGCCCTCAAATGACCCACCTGAACAACCGAAACGAAGAAACAAGGGATAGCCCAACAAACGAGCCAAACGAATGTGCACAAAGCCAACCTTGGGTCACAACATAGCATTTTTGATACGGGCTCGTTCGCCCGGGCATGCCCTCGCCCGAACGACCCGCCCGAACGAGTTCAGGCGGGCGCCCTCAAACGACCCGTCCGAATGACCGAAACAAACCTACAAGGGAGATCCGGGAAAACGAGCTACACAAATGTGCACAAATCCAACCTCGGGTCACAACTTAGCATTTTTGATATAGGCTCGTTCGCCCGGGAGCGTCCTCGCCCGAACGACCTGCCCGAACGAGTTCACACGGGCGTCCTCAAACGACCTGCCCAAACGACCCGCCCGAACGAGTTCACACGGGGGCCCTTGAATGACCCGCTCGAACGAGTTCACACAGGCGCCCTCAAACGACCCGCCCGAACGAGTTCACACGGGCGCCCTCAAACGACCCGCCCGAACGACTGAAACGAAGCAACAAGGGAGAGCCCGGAAAATGAGCTGAACGAACGTGCACAAAGCCAATGTCAGGTCACAACTTAGCATTTTTCATATGGGCGCGTTCGCTCGGGCGCGCCCTCGCCCGAACGACCCGCCCGAATGAGTTCACACGGGCTCCCTCAAATGACCCGCCCGAACGACTGAAACGAACCGACAAGGGACAACCGGGAAAATGAGTTGCACGAACGTGCACAAAGCCAACCTCAGGTCACAACTTAGCATTTTTGGTACGGGCTCATTCGTCTGGGCGCGCCCTCTCCCGAACGACCCGCCCGAACGAGTTCATAGGGTCGCCCTCAAACGACCTGCCCGAACGACCGAATCGAACCGACAAGGGAGAGCGGGGCAAACGAGCTGCACGAACGTGCACAAAGCCAACCTTGGGTCACAACTTGGCATTTTTGATATGGGCTCGTTCGCCTAGGCGCACCCTTTTCCGAATGACCCACCCGAATGAGTGCACACGAGCGCCCTCCAACGACCTGCCCGAACGACCCGGCCGAACGACCCACCCGAACGAGTTCACACGGGCGCCCTTAAACGACCCGCCCGAACGACCAAAACGAAGCAACAAGGGAGAGCCCGGCAAACAAGCTGAACAAATGTGCACAAAGACAACCTCGAGTCACAAATTTAATTTTTGATACGAGCTCGTTCACCCGGGCGCGCCCTCGCCCGAACGAGTTCATAGGGGTTCCCTCAAACGACCCGCCCAAACGACCGAAACGAACCGACAAGGGAGAGCAGGGCAAACGAGCTGCACGAACGTGCACAAAGCCAACCTTGGGTCACAACTTAGCATTTTTGATATGGGCTCGTTCGCCTGGGTGCACCCTTTTCCGAATGACCCGCCCGAACGAGTGCACACGGGCGCCCTCCAACGACCCGCTCGAACGACCCGGCCGAACGACCCACCCGAACGAGTTCACACGGGCGCCCTCAAACGACCCGCCCGAACAACCAAAACGAAGCAACAAGGGAGAGCCCGGCAAACGAGCAGAACAAATGTGCACAAAGCCAACCTCGGGTCACAAATTGAATTTTTGATACGGGCTCGTTCGCCCGGGCGCGCCCTCGCCCGAACGAGTTCACACGGGCGCCCTCAAACGACCCGCTGTAACGACCGAAACGAACCGACAAGGGAGAGCCGGGCAAACAAGCTACACGAACGTGCACAAAGCCAACCTGGGGTCACAACTTAGCATTTTTGGTATGGGCTCTTTCGCCCGGGCACGCCCTCACTTGAATGACCCGCCCGAACGAGTTCACACGGGCACCCTTAAACAACCCGCCTGAACGACCGAAACGAACCGACAAGGGAGAGCCGGGCAAACGAGCTGCACGAATGTGCACAAAGCCAACCTTAGGTCACAACTTAGCATTTTTGATACGGTCTCGTTCACCAGGGCGCGCCCTCGCTCGAACGAGTGCACACGGGTGCCGTCAAACAACCCGCCCGAACGAGTTCACATGGGTGCCCTCAAACGACCCACCCGAACGAGTTCACACGGGTGCCCTCAAACGACCCGCCCGAACAACTGAAATGAAGCAACAAGGGAGAGCCCGGCAAAGGAGCTGAACGAACGTTAACAAAGCCAACCTCGGGTCACAACTTAGCATTTTTGATACGGGCTCGTTTACCCGGGCACACCCTCGCCCGAACGAGTTCACACGGGCGCCCTCAAATGACACGCCCGAGCGACCGAAACGAACCGACAAAGGATATCCGAGCAAACGAGTTGCACAAACATGCATAAGGCCAACCTTGGGTCACAACTTAGCATTTTTGATACAGGCTCGTTCGCCGAGGAGTGCCCTCACACGAACGACCCGCCCGAATGAGTTCACACGGGCGCCCTCAAACGACCCGCCCGAACGAGCTCACATGGGCACCCTCAAACGACCCACCCAAACGAGTTCACATGGGCTCCCTCAAATGACCCGCCTGAACGACCCGCCTGAACGAGTTCACACGGGCGCCCTCAAACGACCTGCCCGAACGACCGAAACGAAGCAACAAGGGAGAGCTCGGAAAAAGAGCTGAACGAACGTGCACAAAGCCAACCTCGGGTCACAACTTAGAATTTTTGATACGGGCTCGTTCACACGGGCACGCCCTCACCTGAATGACCCGCCTGAACGAGTTCACATGAGCGCCCTCAAACAACTCGCCCAAACGACCGAAATGAATCGACAATGGAGAGCCGGGAAAACAAGTTGCACGAACGTGCACAAAGCCAACCTCGTGTCACAATTTAGCATTTTTGATACGGGCTCGTTCGCCCAGGCGCTCCCTCGCCTGAACAACCCGCCCGAACGAGTTCACACGGGCACCGTGAAACGACCCTCCCAAACGACCGAAACGAACTGACAAGGGAGAGCCGAGAAAACGAGCTGCACGAACGTGCACAAAGCCAACCTCGGGTCACAACTTAGCATTTTTGATACGGGCTCGTTTGCCCGGGCGCGCCCTCGCCCGAACGACCCGCCCGAACGAGTTCACATGGATGCCCTCAAACGACCCACTTGAACGACCCGCCCGAACGAGTTCACACGGGCACCCTCAAACGATCCGCCCGAACGAGTTCACACGGGCACCCTCAAACGACCCGCCCGAACGAGTTCACATGGGCGCCCTCAAACGACCCGCCTGAACGACTGAAACGAGCCGACAAGGGAGAGCCGGGCAAATGAGCTGCATGAACGTGCACAAAGCCAACCTCGGGTCACAACTTAGCATTTTTGATATGGGCTCATTCGCCCGGGCGCGCCCTCGCCCGAACGACCCGCCCGAATGAGTTCACACGGGCACCCTCAAACGACTCGCCCGAACGAGATCACACGGGCGCCCTCAAACGTCCCGCCCAAACGACCTGCCCGAACGACCGAAATGAACCGACAAGGGAGAGCTGGGCAAACGAGCTGCACAAACATGCACAAAGCCAACCTTGGGTCACAACTTAGCATTTTTTATATGGGCTCATTCACGTGGGTGCGCCCTCGCCCGAACGACCCACCCGAATGAGTTCACATGGGTGCCCTCAAACGACCCGCTCGAACGAGTTCACACGGGCGCCCTCAAACAACCCGCCCGAACGACCCGCCCGAACGAGTTCACACGGGCGCCCTCAAACGACCCGCCCGAACGAGTTCACACGGGCGCCCTCAAACGACCCGCCTGAACAAGTTCACACGGGCACCCTCAAACGACCTACCTGAACGAGTTCACATGGGCGCCCTCAAACGACCCGCCCAAACGACCCACCCGAACGAGTTCACACGGGTACCCTCAAATGACCCACCCGAGCTATTTTGCATGGGTGCCCGAATGACCGAAATGAAGCGACAAGGGAGAGCCAGGCAAACGAGCTACACGAACGTGTACAAAGCCAACCTCGGGTCACAACTTAGCATTTCTAATACGCGGTCTCTCGCTCGTGCGCATCCTTGCCCGAAAAACCCGCCCGAATGAGTTCACACGGGCGCCCTCAAACGACACGCCCGAACGCATTTGCATGGACGCCCTCGATCGACCCGCTTGAACGGGTTTGCACGGACGCCCTCGCCCGACCCGCCTGAATGGGTTTGCACGGATGCCCTTGCCCGAATGACCCGCATGAACGGGTTTGCACGGACGCCCTCACCCGACCGCCCTGAACATTTTTGCACGGACGACCTCGCCCGACCTGCCCGAATGAGTTTACACGGGCGCCCTCAAACAACCCACCCGAATGAGTTTTCATGGCAAATGACCCGCCCAAACGAGTGTTTACACGGCAAACGACCCGCTCAAACGAGTTTACGTGGGCTCCGACACACGACCAAAATGAAGTCACAAGGGAGATTCGGGCAAACGTGCATCACGATCTTGCACAAGGCCGACCCCCCTTCACAACTTAGCATTTTTTATATGGCCATGTGTGCCCTGGGCGCCGTCACACGACACGACATGACACGAACCGACCCATTTTCACGGGCACCCACACACGACACATCCCGACCCGCCCGAATGAAATTTGGGGTTTCCATGGGTGCACGACCCGAACGAAATTTCGTGGTTTCTGTGGGCGCACGACCCGAACAAAGGCACGAGGGAGCATCAGGCAAACGGGCCACACGAACATGCAAAAGACACACGGGCGGTTAGACTTAGCATTTTTGGCACGCACATGTGTGCCCGGGTACCCACACACGGCACGACACGGCCCGACCGGCCTTGTTCCAGCCGACCCAACCTGCTCGAATGTGTTTGCACGGGCACCCACACACGACAAGACATGACCCGACCCGAAAAAAATTTGGGGTTTCCTTGTATGCACAACCCAAACGAAATTTGGGGTTTCCATGGGTGCGCAACCCGAACGAAGGCACAAGGCAACGTCGGGAAAACGGGCCGCACGAACGTGTAGAAGGCACACGGGGGGTCATGACTTAGCATTTTTGGCACTGCAACGTGTGCCCGAGCACCCACGCACGACACAACCCGACCTGCCCAAACGAAGGCACGACGGAGCGTCGGGCAAACGGGTCGCGCGAACATGCAGGAGGCACATGGGTGGTCACACCCTAACATTTTTTGCATGGCCACATGTTCCCGAGCACCCACGCGCGGCACGGAATGACCCGGCCCTACTCTACTCACCCGAACGTGTTTGCACAGGCACCCACTCACGACACGACCCGACCCACCCGAACAGAATTTGGGGTTTCCATGTGTGCACGACCCGAACGAAATTTGGGGTTTCCATGGGTGCATGACCCGAACGAAGGCTCGAGGGAGCGTCGGGCAAACGGGCTGCATGAATGTGATAAAGACACATGGGCGGTGACGACTTAGAATTTTTGGCACGGCCACGTGTGCTGGGGCACCCACACATGGCACGACATGACCCGACCTGCCCTGGGCGAGCCGACTTGAATCTCCCGGATGAAATTTGGGGTTTCCATGGGTGCACTACCCGAACAAAGAAGGCACACGGGCGGTCATGACTTGGAATTTTCGGCACGCCCACGTGTGCCCGCGCACCCCCACACACAGCACGACACGGGATGACTCAGCCCGCCTGAAGGAAATTTGGGGTTTGAACGGGCGCACGACCCGAACGAAGGCACGAGGGTAGGAATATCTTTGACTCTAATACATAAATATACATGGGGTAACATGCCTTAGTATCTTCAACATTTTCTTTTGACTCTTTATAACACTTTAACATGTGCTAGGCCTATTTCAATGAGCAAGAAACTCAATGACAAATATAATATATATATCTATATATATATATATATATATATATATATATATATATATATATCTATATATATATATATATATATATTTATTTATTTATTTTCTTGAATAAATACAAATATCAAAAGTACATTTATGAAGACCGAACCCAGTTACACTTTCTTCAACACTCAACTAGGGAGGCATTCATAAATCATTACAAGGTGTTTGCCTATTTTTCAATCTTGAATAATTCACATAAGAGAAATCGGATTGGGAACCCATCTGTTATAGCATCATATTTGCCAACATTGTTCATAGCAAGGCCTTGACTAACAGCTTTATCTCTCTAATACCAGAGCACAATGTTGGCGAGGCCAATGGCTTATAAACACCTTGGTCATTGTCTCTAAAGGTACATACCCACCCAAGTGTTCCCTGAGTACGACCTTCCAGGACAATTCTTGTCTTGGGTTCCCATCCCTCAAAGAATATCGCTCCTCTTGCCTACTCTTGTCTTGGGTGCCCTACACATCCTCAAAGAGCATCAGATGCTAAATGATTGCCTAATCCTCCCATTATTTCTTGCCAATTGAAGACAAGAATGTTGTCTCTATCTCTTCCCCTTGATTGGGCAAGACATGCCCAATTTTCCTCTGACAAGGAACTTGCCCAAGCTCCTTTGTAGTTGGGAACTTGTTAGAACTCCCTCTTAGCTAGGAACTTGTCCATTCATCAACAACGTCTTCTTCGTGGGTCCTTCAGTCGCTTGATCTCCTTCTTTCCTTCGATGTCATGAAGTCTTTGTTTGAACTTCTTCTTGGCAGGGTACCGGCCATCGATGACTTTCCCCCCTAGTTTGTCATGTAATTTCTCCCTTCGTGGAAAGTGGCATTCTTGATATATATCAGGTCCTTTTTTTCATCTAGCTACTCCTTTGTCACCTTATCTATCCTTCATAACACTTATCACATGGATGCTTAGTTGTAGTCGCTTGTTCCCGTACTTTGATTTAGTGGCCCTTCCTGACTTCATCGTGATATTGCTCTTCATCATGACATATTTGTAGAGTGGAAAAGGTTATCTGCACCTTACTATCTCCAAGGCCTTCGTAGGTGTCAAGGGTCCTTTATCTTTTTCTTCCTTTGTCAGAGTTTCCGTGCCTTCTTTCGAGAGATGTTGAGGAATCCTGTCAAATAGTTATTCTTTGTGACCGCGATGTTCTTCATTTGCTTCTTATTGGATTGATTGGTCAACCACCTTATACTCCTTATGAAAGCACTTCTTCATGTTGACCTTTACTCCACTCTAGCACATGCCTCCGAGCATGTTGTTGGCGAAAGAGATACTTTTATTCTTGATCGTGATTCTAGAACTTTTCCCATGACCCAATCAATATATATGATGACATGACTTAAACTTTGATGCATACATACCTCACCTTGATTATGCTTTTATCATCGCGGCTTTATTTGATAGTTCTCCTCGATTGGTGTAGCCTTTCTTGCTTCATCTGCTCTCGCCTGTATATCATCCTCTCTTGAATCCAATAAATGGGACCCCCAATGAGACCTCTACCCCCTTTGAAAGAAGACTTTAAGAAAAGAGGTTGACTTAGTCATAGGAGGATATTCCTTCTTTTGCTTCTTATCGTCTTCTTTCACTTCTTGAGTTACATGAGCTTCTTCCCTTTTCCTCTTGTTGTTGTTGTCCTTCTTAAGTTTAGGACAATCCCTTTTGTAGCGTCCATACTCTTGGCATCCAAACCGTTGGTCTTTGGACATGTAGTGGTCCCAACCAATTTGTTACTTTCCTTGCAAAAAGACACTAAGGTATACTCAGAAGGGGGCATATACTTACTTGATAGAGTTTGAGATGTAGTGAACTTGCTTTCTTCTTGAAGACTTGATGGCTTGCCTTCCTTAGATCTTGATGTTGTTCAAGTTTCTTTCTTCAAATGGACTTGCTTGATGAATTGACTAGTAGTGCCTTTCATTCTTCAAGATGGTGTAGCTTGATGTAGGTCCCTCTTTGATTTGTTCTTCTTGTAGGTGCGTTTATACAAGGCATTTCTTCTTGCTTTGTAGTCTTCCATGATGAATGACAGACGATAGACCTTCTTGTCCTTGATGTGATTGAGACTTCTTGGCTTGACGCTTCAACCTTGCAGATGTTCTTGAGATTCCCTTTCCTTGATGTGTCACCTTAGCTTCAATACCGCATTGAAGAATCTGGGGCAATGGGGTATAGCGGGATTCTTCTAGACTTGATAAAAATTTGTGAAGCTATTTTGCAATTTATCGTGTTATCTTAATCTTCTTCTCTTCTTATTAATGCATGTGTGTTTACTTTCATCAAACTGGTGCCAAAAACATAAGAACAAGAACACAAGATGTTGGCTCTCTTCCAGGGAAAAACCTCTCTCTCTCTCTCTCTCTCAGAGGAAAACCCTTTAGTAAATTTCTCTCATTGAAGCTTCTTATTGGTCATTGCGAAGCCCTAGACCCTTGACAATAATATCCACCAAGCACAAGTCGAGCCCTTCCTCCTCTCTGCACTTTGTTTCTTCGGCGCTTCGTTCCCTGGCACTCTGTCCTCCTTTCAACTTTTGATAGTCCGTGGTGGAATAGCTCTAGAAGAGACTCCAACCTTTGATCCTTAGCGAGATCCTTTACCAATGAAGAAACCTTCATTCTCTTGACCAATCGAGCCTTTTTCTTAATGTGAGGTTGTAGGCTCGATGTACACCAAGTTTACTTTACCTGGTTTGATTACCATCGCGACGAGACACGGGAACCTCCCGCGCTTGGGATGCTTTCGACAAGGCGGGACATGGAATCCCCGGGTTCCCCGCAATTTGGCAACCTTTGTCGAGGAGGGATTGGGAAACCCCATGTCACGCTCCTATCCTAGTGGTAGTATTTCAACCACGCATAAGCAGGTGCGACACCGTTGTACTTTTTCTTTTTACCAATACTTGGGTACACGGTTTGCGCCTACTTCAACACTCGGTCAATTTTTCAATAAGTGTTCTTAACAATGCAGCAAAAATAACTTACCATAAATTTATCTTCTTCAATTATTCTTTCAACCTGTCGTGTCGTGTGGTCATGCTGCACTGACCTGTGGCTTGCATGACACAACTCCACACCTGAACTCTGAACCTGTCTGCCTGACTTTCCCTTCCGCGGCACCCAAACTCTGCCTGTCGGTGCAGTCCATAGTGAGGGCACATGGCCCGCATGCAGTGCGACCTGCCTGCCCGGACGGTAACCCGCCCCGCTATGCCTGTCCGTGCTACCAAGCCCGAACCGCCCTCTGTAATTTGCCCGCTGGTGCGGCCCTCTTACCCGCGTCCTTCTCTACCTTCCATTTTCGCCCAACTCCTTCCTTTGCACTTGTTCTGCGATGTGGAAGTCTGAGTTCGATGTCCCTTCGTCGAATGCCATCCTCCTTACTTATATGCATCCTTTCGCCCAAGGGCCATGTCTCTCGAGGATAACAAGGGTCAGCTCCATCAACATGCATGCCTCGCTGACCTGCCACATAACCTCGACACGCCCCATTCCAACAAACATCCGCGTCACTTCGTGTGCACTATCGCACCCATGGGTCGGCTCCAACACCTGGCCGATTACACCCGTCGCCGCATGTCGCACACCTGCCCGCATCCTAACTCGTCCGCACATGGTCACCTCTTTCATCCGGGCATGCAACAAGGGTCGCCCGTGCGCCTTCCATTGGTGGCTATCCCATCGTGCAGGTATCAAGGGGCGTGCGCCACGCCCAACATGGAGCGAGCAACATGGGCACCCCGCGTGTCATGCCCCTAGGCATACAGTAGTCTTTCAGCCGTACTTGGCAAGGTGCGGCGCCACCGAACACTTTCTTTTCACCAATACTTATGTTCATGGACTATTCCCAACCATTAGTCTACTTAGTTTGTTTTTCGCAACCAAGTATTATTATGTTTCCTTTATACCAATGAACACCCATACACATTCATTATCCTCAACGATTATACATGAAGAACACAATTGCGTAGTATAAAGGGAGGGGCAACTCCCTGAACAATGAGTCTGCCCGAATACAATATATTATTCAACTCTACAATGTTTACGAGGCTTTACAAGTATACATGGGAAACACCAAGTTTCATACTTAGCCAATTTTACAAATAGGCAACACCTCCGTGTGCCAACCAAGTTCCTTGCCCGAGCTGGGCAGGCGTGCCCTCACACGAGCTGCCAACCGTACTCCTCGATCGAATCTCATTTACCGTTGCACGACGGGCGGGTGACCTCACCCGAGTCACCCCCCATTTCCTTTTGCACGACGGGTGGGTGACTTATCGAGTCACCCGAGACACCTCCGCGTTTCTTCTTCCACGACGGGCGGGCAACCTACCAGAGACACC
>CM062817.1:1025588678-1025591178 GCA_031772625.1 Pinus tabuliformis
ATCCTTGTAAGTTTCTTTTCCTCCGCTTAATTATATGCTTAAACTCAGCGGGTGTTCTCGCCTGAGCTGGGGTTGCAAAGTTGGAGCTAAATCTTCCCTACCCCATGGGAGGACAAGAGAGAGCAAAGCAAGTTCGAGCGATGCCACACAAAGCCCGCATCGGCTAACGCTGACTGCCCATCCAAGGGGACAACATCACCGCTCGCTGACGCACACCACGAAAAATCGCTTCAGGTATTTTAGCCGACCGCACCGCACGGGGCACGGACGACCAGCTCCGCTGCTTCCTACCATATTGCAGGGAGCGTGTTTGAATGGGATGCGATGCCCAGACAGACGTGTCCTCGACCGAGGCCTCGGGCGCAAATTGCGTTCAAAAACTCAATGATTCACGGGATTCTCCAATTCACACTAAGTATCTCATTTCGCTACGTTCTTCATCGTAACAAGAGGCGAGATATCCATTGCCGAGAGTCGTTTCCACGTGTATTACAGAAACATCGGCCACGAAACTTAATAGGGGCACCCCCCAACAACAAATGTAAGGCCAAGGGGCAAAAGGAGGAAAAACGCAGGAGAGAAATAGAAACAAAGGTGTCTAACCCCCTCATAGGGGGAGGCTCAAACAGAGGAAAATCTCCCCCAGCCCCACGCCCTAGCAAAAAGGGGGGAAATGCGTGGAACAACGATCGAGAAGGACTAGGGTAGCCACCTCGGGAGCTCGCACTGCTTTTAGCCCTTCCCCGAAACCCACCCACAATGATTCCCCCTTTTCTCCGTAGAGTTAGGGACCGAAAGGAAGAAAAGGGTAGAAAACAAAGCACAAACAAGGCACAAGCCTTCGAAAGCCCTGTGCCTTCGGCAAAAGGGGGGAACTGAAGGGGACGATGATCAAGAAGGACTAGGGTGGCCACCCTGAGAGCTCGCACTGCATTTCGTCCTTCCGGAACACCAATCCACAACAATCCCAGCTTTTCTCTATAACGCTAGGGGCCACGAGGAAGAAGGGAAGAAAACAATAAGAGAGAAAGAGATATATCAACCGTGGCTACCGGCTCATAAGGGGAGGCTTCAAACAGAGAACAAGCTTCCCCAACCCCGTGCCTTCGCAAAAAGGGGGGAACTGCAGGGGACGGCGGTCGAGAAGGACTAGGGTGGCCACCCTGGGAACTCGCACTGCTTTTCGTCCTTCCCGAACACCAATCCAAAAAATTCCCACCTTTTCTCCGTAAAGCTAGGGGTCGAAAGGAAGAAGGGAAGAAAACAACATTAAATAAAGAGAGATATCAAATGCGTCCACCGGCTCATAGGGGGAGGCTCAAACAGAGAACAAGCTTCCCCACCCCCATGCCTTTACAAAAATGGGGGGAACTGCAGGGGACGGCGATCGAGAAGGACTAGGGTGGCCACCCTTGGAACTCGCACTACTTTTCGTCCTTCCTGAACACCAATCCACAACAATCCCGCCTTTTCTCTGTAAAGCCAAGGGGCCAAAAGCAAGAAGGGAAGAAAACAATAGGAAAGCAAGAGATATCAAATGTGGCTACCGGCTCACAAGGGGAGGTTCAAACAGAGAACAAGCTTCCCAAACCCAGTGCCCTCGGAAAAAGGGGGGAACTGCAGGGGACGGTGATCGAGAAGGACTAGGGTGGCCACCCTGGGAACTTGCACTACTTTTCGTCCCTCCTGAACACTAATCCACAACAATCCCACCTCTCCTCTGTAAAGCGAGGGGCAAAAGGAAGAAGGGAATAAAACAACACCAAAGAAACAAAGATCCCAAGAAAAGAGAGAAGCTCAACAGCACGCTGAGTAGATGTCCGCTAACCAAAAAGAAATCAAACAAGGCACCCAATCAAAAAAGCGTCCCACCTCTTCACACCCTCCCACATGCATTCAACACAACACCCTTTCTAGCTTTACAACATATAGCAAACAACTAAGAAAATAAATCACAACCTAAAACTGACCAATAGAAAAGACAAGGGCCACGATGAGACCAATGTCTGGAGCACGTCACTGAGAGGCACACAGCCCCCCAACCCAGTGGCACAAGGCTTCAAACGAAAAATAGACCGCCGCCAATAACACAAACCCACCTCGCTCTTGCACCCCTCCGTGTACAAAACACCCAACAGCCTTTCCAGCGAGAGAGTCAACGGGGGTCAAATAATCAAACTCCAAAGAGGAGTTGTCACGGGTTGACGCTCAACACTGGAGAAAGCCACGGGCCACAAATACATCGATGGTGCAAGACCACTAGAGAGAGGGACCTTCGCAAAGCACACACCACGAAACAAACAAATGATGCAAGTCCCACAAAAAACCCACAATCCACAGGGAGGAACAAAGACACGACCCGCTACTTCTTTTTCCCTAAGAAGGGGAGTGGGTCACGAGAGGACGAGGAATTCCCTCGACGGAAAAGGCACGAGATAAGATTGCCACCCTCATTCCTGACGGCGGGGAAAATTACGATCTCGATGAAGCTCAGACCAAG
>CM062817.1:1025596178-1025626178 GCA_031772625.1 Pinus tabuliformis
TGCCACGCATGTAAGATGCAAGGGAAAAGCCGACCCCTCGATCAAACATATGGGCCAACACATCTATCAAAACCTAAGGGGCCAACGCAACCACGAACGATGTGCACTTTGAAAGGAATGCCAACCCTTGACTTTACAATAAGGAGAACAATGCCTCACATCGCCCGACGGAAAAAGCAAGCAAGAGGGAGGGTAGGTGGTTTACAACCAAAACCCTTCCACTTCCCTCTTAAGTGTATGCATCTCAACCGACAATGCCAACACAGAAATAGTACAAGCACAAGACACCGGCACCATAAATAGCCGAACAGTGAAGAGGCTAGCCATCACAAGGAGCCACACCACAACAACCCATACAACTGCCAAAACTTGGAGCAGAAGGGGAATTGTTCACATATGCCTCCCGGGACAAGCATGGCCAAGATTACCGCTCATGCGCTACCAAGTGGGTATGGAGGGAAAATGAAAATCGGACGCCCTACAAATGACCCAAGGCCATTCTTGAGGCAAACTCGAAAAACAAACTCAATTACCAACCCACCTTTCACACGAAAAGCAAAACCCTCCACACCAAATAGGGAGGAGGTGAACAATATAATGAGGAGCCAATTTCAATGGAGCCACAAATGGCTGCCCACCCAATCAAAATTCTCTATTCGCAACAACCGAGGGGAACGATAGCGATATAGGAAACGACGGAGTTTTGGGGCTTCCATCTGGGACCGCAACATCGAAGGCCCAAAGGAGCACCGAGAAAACTTTCAACATTCTTATCGTTGCGATGGGAAAGAGGGATGGGGATGAGCATGGCCCACATTACCGCTCATGTGCTACTGAGCGGGGATGGAGATAAGATAAAAATCGGCGACTCTACAAATGACCCAAGGCCATCATTCGGGCAAACCCGACAAAGCAACTCGATCACCAACCCACCTTTCACACGGAAAGAAAACTTGTCCCCGGTATGTTCTCGAGGGGCATGAGGGGGACCAGGGCGAGCCAAGGAGCCACACCACCATAACCCATACAACGCCGAGAACTTAGAGAGAAGAAGGGGATTTGTTCACGTATGCCTCCCGGGATGAGCATGGCCAACATTACCGCTCATGCGCTACCAGGTGTGGATGGAGAGATGATGAAAATCGGACACCCTACAAATGACCCAAGGCCATCCTTCAAGCAAACCCGAAAACACAATCCGATTACCAACCCACCTTTCACACGGAAAGAAAACCTGCCATTGGTATCATCTAGAGGGGCACAAGGGGACCAAGACGAACCAAGGAGCCAAACCACAACAACCCCTACAACTCCAAGAACTTAGAGAGAAATTATCCACATATGCCTCCCCGGACGAGCATGGGGAACATTACTGCTCATGCGCTACCGAGTGGGGATGGAGAGAAGATGAAAATCGACCACCCTACAAATGACCCAAGGCCATCATTTAGGCAAACGCGAAAACACAACTCGATTACCAACCCACCTTTCATACAGAAAGAAAACCTGTTGCTGGTATCATCTGGAGGGGCACGAGGGGGACCAGGACGAGCTAGGGAGCCACACCACAACACAAAAACCCATATAGCTCCAAGGACTTGGAGAGCGGAAGGGAAATTGTTCACATATGCCTCCCAGGATGAGCATGTCCAACATTACCGCTCATGTGCTACTGAGTGGGGATGGAGAGAATATGAAAATCGGCCGCCCTACAAATGACCCAAGGCCATCGTTCAGGAAAACGCGAAAACACAACTCAATTACCAACCCACCTTTCATATGAAAAGAAAACCTGTCGCTGGTATCATTCGGAGGGGCACTCGAGGACCAGGACGAGCCAAGGAGCCACACCACAACAGCCCATACAGCTCCAAGAACTTGGAGAGCGGAAGGGAAATTGTTCACATATGCCTCCTAGGCTGAGCCTGGCCAACATTACCGCTCATGTGCTACCGAGTGGGGATGGAGAGAAGATGAAAATTGGCCACCCTACAAACGACCCTAGGCCATCGTTCAAGCAAACCCAAAAACACAACACGATTACCAACCCACCTTTCATACGAAAAGAAAAACTGTCGCTGGTATCATCTGGAGGGGCACCTGGGGACCAGGACGAGCCAAGGAGCCACACCACAACAACCCATACAGCTCCGAGAACTTGGAGAGCGGAAGGGGAATTGTTCACATATGCCTCCCAAGACGAGCATGGCCAACATTACCGCTCATGCACTACTGAGTGGGGATGGAGAGAAGATGAAAATCGGTCGCCCTACAAATGACCCAAGGCCATCGTTCAGGCAAACCCAAAAACACAACTCGATTACCAACCCACCTTTCACACGGAAAGAAAACCTGTTGCTGGTATCATCTGGAGGGGCACTCGGGGACCACGACAAGCCAGGGAGCCACACCACAACAGCCCATACAACTCCAACAACATGGAGAGCGGAAGGGGAATTGTTCACATATGCCTCCCAGGATGAGCATGGCCAAAATTACCACTCTTGCGCTAATGAGTGGGGATGGAGAGAAGATAAAAATCGGCGGCTCTACAAATGACCCAAGGCCATCATTCAGGAAAACCCGAAAACACAACTCGATTACCAACCCACCTTTCACACGGAAAGAAAACCTGTCACTGGTATCATCTGGAGGGGCACACGGGGACCAGGACGAGCCAGGGAGCCACACCACAACAGCCCATACAGCTCCAAGAACTTGGAGAGCACAAGGGGAATTGTTCACATATGCCTCCCAAGATGAGCGTGGCCAACATTACCGCTCATGATCTACCGAGTGGGGATGGAGAGAAGATGAAAATCGACAACCCTACAAATGACCCAAGGCCATCCTTCAGGCACACATGAAAACACAACTCGATTACCAACCCACCTTTCACACAGAAAGAAAACCTATCACTGGTATCATCTGGAGGGGCGCAACGGGGACCAGGACGAGCAAGGGAGCCACACCACAACAGCCCATACAGCTCCAAGAACTTGGAAAGCAGAAGGGGAATTGTTCACACATGCCTCCCAGGATGAGCATGGGAAACATTACCGCTCATGAGCTACCGAGTGGGGATGGAGAGAAGATGAAAATTGACCACCCTACAAACGACCCAAGGCCATCATTCAGGCAAACGCGAAAACACAACTCAATTACCAACCCACCTTTCACACGGAAACAAAACCTGTCGCTGGTATCATCTAAAGGGGAGCGAGGGGGACCAGGACGAGCAAGGGAGCCACACCACAATAGCCCATATAGCTCCAAGGACTTGGAAAGTAGAAGGGGAATTGTTCACATATGCCTCCCAAGACGAGCATGGCCAATAGGGGTGATTTTAGGGGCGAATGTTCGCCCTTTGGCGAAATTAAGGGGTTTTAAATTTTTAGTGGGCGATTATTTTGTATCATAGTACATTTTTACAAATCATCTCAAATAGCCCACCTTCTTTTAAGGGAGAGGGTAAAAAAGGTAAATTTAGCCCTTGAAATTAGGAGTTACAACTTTCCATTGGCCCATTTTCAAGAATAGGTTTTATTTAAGTGAATCCATTCGCCCATTTTCAAGAATAGGTTTTATTTAAGTGAATCCTATGGGCCAAAGGCCCAAATACCATATTTATAAAAGAGGTATGGTAAATTAATAAAAATATAAATAAATGAGAAGTATGGTAAATAAATAAAACATTTTTTATATTTACTCCATAAGTCACTTAATATACATGAAAGGGTGTAAACAAATAAAAATATAAGTAAAGTGGAGGTATGGTAAATAAATAAAACATTTTTTATACTTACTCAAAAGGTATGGTAAATAAATAAAAATATAAATAAACTATACGCATGGTAAATAAATAAAACCTATTTTTATATTTAGTACATAACCCTCGTTCTATTTATGAAGGCTCAAGAAAGAGGTTTTATTTAAGTGAATCCTATGGGCCAAATACCATATTTGTAAAAGAGGTATGGTAAATTAATAAAAATATAAATAAACCAGAGGTATGGTAAACAAATAAAACATTTTTTTATATTTACTCCATAAGTCACCTTATATTTACGAACACTCAAAAAATGCGTTATATTTAGGTGAAACCTATGGGAAAAATACTATGGGACAAATACCATGGACTAGATTGTTATTAATACCATGCAAAAAAAATTATTAACCCTAATATTAGTATTAATAAAAAAATGGCACATGGTATTGACCTATGGTATTCACCAAAATGGCACATGGTATTGACCCATGGTATTCACCTAGAATGTAGCCTATTTAAATGGGGGAATTAAACCAGCATAGATCCATATTTACTCTGGATCTACTAACCCCCGAGAGGTATCAAATATTGTGATATGCAAACTAGCATAGAGTGAAAAAATATTTGATCCGATCAAGATTAAAAATGGATGTTGTAATTTAATGTATGTTAAACATTTTAGCTTGGTTAAAATAAAAAATAAAATAAAAATCAACTATTAATTTTATTAATTTTTATAAATTACTAATAGTAATTTTTAAGCTCCAGGTTTATGATAACCCATGGTATTGACCCATGGTAATACCATGGTATTCTTGTGAACATAGACTATTTAAAGGGGAAATTCTATCATCTTAGATCCATCTCAATTCTGGGTCTACCAAGTGCTCAGAGGGATAAATAGATTTCATCCCCCTAAGAGTGGTAGATGTGGAGTTAAGATGGATATAGGTTGGTTTCTATGATAATGAAGATATTAAATAGACTTAGGAAATTATATTGTAAAAACATCTTAAGGTGAATGGTTAAAGCATAGACATTGGACAAGTATATTTGTATACTTCTGTTTTAAACTGAAACAAATCCAGAGCTAAAAGGAATGGATTGATTACGCTAGTCATCCTTCTATAACTTTCCAACATATGCTGGAGTAAACAGATTATAATTTGGATAATTTTTCTAATTGCAAACAAGAACATAATTGTGTAGTGGTAGGGTGGTTACGAGTTCCCTAGAAGTGAAGAATTTGAATTTTTATTGGTTTTATATATAGTATTAGGTTTTTTCTCATGTTTTCTGTGAATGGCACGAGTGAATTTTATCCTACACCTACTAGGTTATCAATATGTAATTTCAGTAATTTTGATTTCAAAAGATATTTTAAGGAAATGCAATGATTTCATTTGTGTATTCAATAAACACAAGATTTTATAATTGAGTAAAATATTCGCCATGCCTGGTGAGAGATTCCCAAAAAATTATATATACATATCATATTATTGATAAAACCGCCTTCCATTTTTCCTATATACCATGGAGATTCACCCATTTATTATAGATGTAAATTTAGGGGGGGGTTCTTAAAATTTTCCCTGCTGGCCAACTTAGCATTTTTGATACGGGTTCATTGGCCCGTGTGCGCCCTCGCCTGAAAGAATTTGCATGGGCGCCCGCATAACCGAAACGAAGCGACAAGGGAGAGTCGGGAAAATGAGCTGCACGAACGAGCACAAAGCCAACCTCGGGTCAAAACTTAGCATTTTCGATACGGGCTCGTTCGCCCGGGTGCGCCCTCGCCCGAACGAGTTCACATGGACGCCGTCAAATGACCCACCCGAATGATTTTGCATGGGCGCCCGAACGATCGAAACGAAGCGACAAGGGAGAGTCGGGCAAACGAGCTGCACGAACGTGCACAAAGCAACCTCGGGTCACAACTTAGCAATTGTGATATGGGCTCGTTCACCCAGGCGTTCCCTTGCTCGAATGACCCACCCGAACGAGTTCACACGGACGCCCTCAGGCGACCCGTCTGAATGACCGAAACGGAGCGACAAGGGAGAGCCGGGCAAACGAGTTGCACGAACGTGCACAAAGCCAACCTCAGATCACAACTTAGCATTTTTGATATGGGCTCATTCGCCTGGGCGCGCCATCGCCCGAACGACCCGCCCGAACAACCGAAACGAAGCGACAAGGGAGAGCCAGGCAAACGAGCTGCACGAACGTGCACAAAGCCAACCTCGGGTCACAACTTAGCATTTTTGATACGGGCTTGTTCTCCCGGGCACGCCCTCTCCCGAACGACCCACCCAAATGAGTTCACACGGGCGCCCTCAAATGACCCACCTAAATGATTTTGCATGGGCGCCTGAACGACCGAAACGAACCGACAAGGGAGAGCCGGGAAAACGAGCTGCACGAACGTGCACAAAGCCAACCTCGGGTCACAACTTAGCATTTTTAATACAGGCTCGTTCTCCCGGGAGCCCCCTCGCTCGAACGACCCACCCGAACGAGTTCACACGGGCGCCCTCAAACGACCCGCCTGAACGACCCACCCGAACAAGTTCACACGGGCGCCCTCAAACGACCCGCCTGAACGACCCGCCCGAACGAGTTCACACGGGCGCCCTGAAATGACCCGACCGAACAAGTTCACACGGGCACCCTCAAATGACCTGCCCGAACGACCGAAACAAACCGACAAGGGAGAGCCGAGCAAACGAGTTGCACGAACGTGCGCAAAGCCAACCTCAGGTCACAACTTAACATTTTTGATACGGGTTCGTTCGCCTGGGCGCACCATCGCCCGAACGACCCGCCCGAACGAGTTCACATGGGCACCCTCAAATGACCCGCCTAAACGACCCGCCCGAACGAGTTCACACGGGTGGCCTCAAACGACCTGCCCAAACGACTCGCCCGAACGAGTTCACACGGGCGCCCTCAAACGACCCGCTCGATCGACCGAAACGAACCGACAAGGGAGAGCCGGGCAAACAAGCTGCACAAACATGCACAAAGCCAACCTCGGGTCACAACTTAGCATTTTTGATATGGGCTCATTCGCCTGGGCGCACCCTCGCCCAAACAACCTACCCGAACGAGTTCACACGGGCGCCCTCAAACGACCCGCCCGAACGAGTTCACACGGGCACCCTCAAACGACCCGCCCGAACGAGTTCACACCGGCGCCCTCAAACGACCGGCACGAATGACCCGCCCGAACGAGTTCAGACGGGTGCCCTCAAACGACCCGCCCGAACGAGTTCACACTGGCGCCCTCAAACGACCGCCTGAACGATTTTGCATGGGTGCCCGAACGACCAAAACGATGCGACAAGGGAGAGTCGAGCAAACGAGCTGCACAAACGTGTACAAAGCCAACCTCGGGTCACAACTTAGCATTTTTGATACGGGCTCATTTTCCCGGGCGTGCCCTCACCCGAACGACCCGCCCGAACGAGTTCACACGGGCACCCTCAAACGACACGCCCGAATGGATGTTGTAATTTAATGTATGTTAAACATTTTAGCTTGGTTAAAATAAAAAATAAAATAAAAATCAACTATTAATTTTATTAATTTTTATAAATTACTAATAGTAATTTTTAAGCTCCAGGTTTATGATAACCCATGGTATTGACCCATGGTAATACCATGGTATTCTTGTGAGCATAGACTATTTAAAGGGGAAATTCTATCATCTTAGATCCATCTCAATTTTGGGTCTACCAAGTGCTCAAAGGGATAAATAGATTTCATCCCCCTAAGAGTGGTAGATGTGGAGTTAAGATGGATATAGGTTGGTTTCTATGATAATGAAGATATTAAGTAGACTTAGGAAATTATATTGTAAAAACATCTTAAGGTGAATGGTTAAAGCATAGACATTGGACAAGTATATTTATATACTTCTGTTTTAAACTGAAACAAATCCAGAGCTAAAAGGAATGGATTGATTACGCTAGTCATCCTTCTATAACTTTCCAACATATACTGGAGTAAACAGATTATAATTTGGATAATTTTTCTAATTGCAAACAAGAACATACTTGTGTAGTGGTAGGGTGGTTACGAGTTCCATAGAAGTGACGAATTTGAATTTTTATTGGTTTTATATATAGTATTAGGTTTTTTCTCATGTTTTCTGTGAATGGCACGGGTGAATTTTATCCTACACCTACTAGGTTATCAATATGTAATTTCAGTAATTTTGATTTCAAAAGATATTTTAAGGAAATGCAATGATTTCATTTATGTATTCAATAAACACAAGATTTTATAATTGAGTAAAATATTCGCCATGCCTGGTGAGAGATTCGCCAAAAAATTATATATACATATCATATTATTGATAAAATCGCCTTCCATTTTTCCTATATACCATGGAGATTCACCCATTTATTATAGATGTAAATTTAGGGGGGGTTCTTAAAATTTTCCCTGATGGCCAACTTAGCATTTTTGATACGGGCTCATTGGCCCGTGCGCACCCTCGCCTGAAAGAATTTGCATGGGCGCCCGCACAACCGAAACGAAGCGACAAGGGAGAGTCGGGCAAATGAGCTGCACGAACGAGCACAAAGCCAACCTCGGGTCAAAACTTAGCATTTTCGATACGGGCTCATTCGCCTGGGCGCGCCCTTGCCCGAACGAGTTCACACGGACGCTGTCAAACGACCCACCCGAACGATTTTGCATGGGCGCCCGAACGATCGAAATGAAGCGACAAGGGAGAGTCGGGCAAACGAGCTACACGAACGTGCACAAAGCCAACCTTGGGTCACAACTTAGAAATTTTGATATGGGCTCGTTCACCCAGGCGCACCCTTGCCCGAATGACCCACCCGAACGAGTTCACACGGACGCCCTCAGACGACCCGTCTGAATGACCGAAACGAAGCGACAAGGGAGATCCAGGCAAACGAGTTGCACGAACGTGCACAAAGCCAACCTCAGATCACAACTTAGCATTTTTGATATGGGCTCATTCGCTCGGGCGCGCCATCACCCGAACGACCCGCCCGAACGAGTTCACACGGACGCCCTCAAACGACCCGCCCGAACAACCGAAACGAAGCGACAAGGGAGAGCCAGGCAAACGAGCTGCACGAACGTGCACAAAGCCAACCTCGGGTCACAACTTAGCATTTTTTATACGGGCTTGTTCTCCCGGGCGTGCCCTCTCCCAAACGACCCGCCCGAATGAGTTCACACGGGCGCCCTCAAATGACCCGCCTAAATGATTTTGCATGGGCGCCTGAACGACCGAAACGAACCGACAAGGGAGAGCCGGGAAAACGAGCTGCACGAACGTGCACAAAGCCAACCTCGGGTCACAACTTAGCATTTTTAATATAGGCTCGTTCGCCCAGGCGCGCCCTCGCTCGAACGACCTGCCCAAACAAGTTCACACGGGCGCCCTGAAACGACCCGCTCGAACAAGTTCACACGGCCGCCCTCAAATGACCTGCCCGAATGACCGAAACAAACCGACAAGGGAGAGCCGAGCAAACGATTTGCACGAACATGCGCAAAGCCAACCTCGGGTCACAACTTAACATTTTTGATACGGGCTCGTTCGCCTGGGCGCACCCTCGCCCGAACGACCCGCCCAAACGAGTTCACATGGGCACCCTCAAATGACCCTCCTAAACGACCCGACCGAACGAGTTCACATGGGTGGCCTCAAACGACCTGCCCAAACGACTCGCCCGAACGAGTTCACACGGGCGCCCTCAAACGACCCGCTCGATCGATCGAAACGAACCGACAAGGGAGAGCTGGGCAAACGAGCTGCACAAACATGCACAATGCCAACCTCGGGTCACAACTTAGCATTTTTGATATGGGCTCATTCACCTGGGCGCACCCTCGCCCAAACGACCTGCCCGAACGAGTTCAAACGGGCGCCCTCAAACGACCGGCACGAACGACCCGCCCGAACGAGTTCACACGGGTGCCCTCAAACGACCCGCCCGAACGAGTTCACACCGGCACCCTCAAACGACCGCCCAAACGATTTTTCATGGGTGCCCGAACGACCGAAACGATGCGACAAGGGAGAGTCGAGCAAACGAGCTGCACAAACGTGTACAAAGCCAACCTCGGGTCACAACTTAGCATTTTTGATACGGGCTCGTTCGCCCGGGCATGCCCTCGCCCGAACAAGTTCACATGGGCACCCTCAAACGACACGCCCGAACGAGTTTGCACAGACACCCTCGCCCGACCTGCCTGAACGGGTTTGCATGGATGCCCTCATGCGACCTGCCCGAACGGGTTTGCACGGACGCCCTCGCCCGCCCGACCTGCCCGAACGGGTTTGCACGGATGCCCTCGCCCGACCCACCCGAACATTTTTGCACGGACGATCTCACCCGACCCGCCCGAACGAGTTTACACGGGCGCCCTCAAACGACCCGCCCGAACGCGTTTTCATGGAAAATGACCCAACTGAACGAGTGTTTACACGGCAAACGACCCGCTCGAATGAGTTTACGTGGGCTCTGACACACGAGCAAAATGAATTCACAAGGGAGATTCGGGAAAACGGGTAGCGCGATCATGCACAAGGCCCAACCCCCTTCACAACTTAGCATTTTTTATACGGCTACGTGTGCCCTGGGCGCCGTCACACGACACGACATGACACGACCCGACCCGTTTGCACGAGCACCCACACACGACATGTCCCGACCCGCCCAAATGAAATTTGGGGTTTCCATGGGCGCACGACCTGAATGAAATTTCGTGGTTTCCGTGGGCGCATGACCCGAACGAAGGCACGAGGGAGCATCAGGCAAATGGGCCACACGAACGTGCAGAAGACACACGTGCGGTCACTACTTAGCATTTTTGGCATGCCCACGTGTGCCCGGGAACCCACACACGGCACGACACGGCCCGATCGGCCTTGTGCCAGCCGACCCGAGCCACCCGAACGCATTTGCATGGGCACCCACACACGACACGACATGACCTCACCCGAACAAAATTTGGGGTTTCCTTGTATGCACAACCCGAACGAAATTTGGGGTTTCCATGGGTGCGCAACCCGAACGAAGGCACAAGGCAACGTCGGGAAAACAGGCCGCACGAACGTGTAGAAGGCACACGGGGGGTCATGACTTAGCATTTTTGGCGCTGCCACGTGTCCCCGAGCACCCACGCACGGCACGACCCGACCCGCCCGAACGAAGGCACGACGGAGCGTCGGGCAAATGGGTCATGGGAACGTGCAGGAGGAACACGGGTGGTCACGCCCTAACATTTTTTGCACAGCCACATGTTCCCGAGCACCCACGCGTGGCACGGCATGACCCAACCCCACTCAACTCGCCCGAACGCGTTTGCATGGGCACCCACACACGACACGACCCGACCCGCCCGAACGGAATTTGGGGTTTCCATGTGTGCACGGCCCGAACGAAATTTGGGGTTTCCATGGGTTCACGACCCGAACGAAGGCCCGAGGGAGCGTCGGGAAAACGGGCCGCATGAATGTGCAAAAGACACACGGGTGGTGATGACTTAGAATTTTTGGCACAGCCACATGTGCCGGGGCACCCACACACGGCACGGCACGACCCAACCCGCCCTGGTGAGCCAACCCGAATCGCCCGGATGAAATTTGGGGTTTCCATGGGTGCACGACCCTGTTGTGGAGGTAAATCCTCTCTGCGGACAGAGACGATCCCTAGTAGCCCAGACCGGGTCTATCAACAATCAAACAATGCTATCATGCAAGTTCCTAATTGCAAATTAAAGGAAAATGATGAGAACCTACTTGGATTCCAACGCTAGTATTCGTAGAAGAGACGTCGCTCTCGTTCCTTTGCCTCGGCCGGTCACGATCCCCACGATCTCCGTGATTGGACACCTGCACATGCAAAGAACAACACAAATACAAGCATAAAATCCAATAGATGCAATTATATATCAGTCATAAAAGATATAACTTAAAATCAATCATTACAAAAGACAATGAGAGTGGAACCATAATGATAGTCATCTATTATTGATAAACAACAAAGAAGAATACAACCATAGTTCTGACGTCAAATCCTCCTTTGGCTGGGTAGTCAGCTACACAAGTCTTGCAAAGCTTGTTGGGATGGGAAACAAGCCTCTCTCTCTTTGGTGACAAGAATCTCCTCACTTAGATTTGGCCTTATGGGTGCAAAGAATGCTCTTGCAGCTTCAAACTCTTGAACTCCTGGAATTCTCTATCACTATGCTAGAACTGGAACTAGCTTGCTCAAGGCATAGAGACAAGCTTTTATAGATAGAGAGGAAAGAGATAGGATCAACCACATTATTCATGGGATTGGCTTTATCACTTGGAAACTTCCATGAAAGGTGGCAAACCACTTCCCTTCTATGGAGATTTGAAGCCAAACCATCCTAGCTCAACATAGAGTCAGTTGGTGAATGGGTTAAGGAGAACCTTCAGAAGCTTGTTCATTGAAAACTTTAATCAATTCGGCTGGCGCAAGTGCGACTCTGAGATAGAGCGCCAATGGCACGCCCTTTTTATAGGATTTCCCTCATTGGCGCGGGCAGTGAACTGTGGACCCGCGCTAATGCAAAAAGAGCTATTTTCATGGATATTTTGCAGGAGATGTCTTCAGGGCAAATGAAGCTCATACTTAGAGGAATATGATGCAAGTGGTTTCAGGTCATGTCACTTCTCACAGGTCCCAGAATGAGTCCTCCAGTGTGCGGGTGAGGGGTAACAGGGACAGTGACAAACGGTGACAAATTACTATGTAACAGATGCCCCCTAAAGCATGAGGCCCGAGAGAGAGAGGGGTGAAATTCTTTACAAGAACATGCGTGACTGAAAACACGGTCGCCGGAGAATCTGCGTAGAGAAGTACAACTGATATCTCAAGTACATGATATATGTGGTATGGGCGCAGCCATGCACAACAAGTACATAATATTCTAGATCCAAGGTATGGGCACAGCCATCCAGTGAGGATCGATAAATAGACTCAGGCATGGTCGCAGCCATCCAGTGAATGAGTCATGTAATGATAATAATAAGCCACAAATCGCAGCCTGGATTCCAAAAAACAAAATCCAGGGTCTTGCACCCCATCTCTACCCGAACAAAGTACAAGTTAAGGCATGCGAATACATGAGTTGGAGTCGAACATGCATGAACATTGTCTGCTTACCAGCCAATAGTGAAAACTGTTAACGCACGCAAGAGGTACCACCAGTAATGACAATGGCCGTCAAGGTACTATAGGTACAATCTACGGCGTGCGAATGAGTGAGATGGCGTCGAACACCCGTAGAATCATTTGATTGGAGGCCAATGATGAAAACCTCGCGTCGAACACGAAGAACCTGCCATTGAGGCATGCAGGCTCCAAGGCACCGGAAGGGAGTCTCTAGATCAGCTTCCTGGATAATGAGCTGAAGTCGACAGGAAGTGACCTTGATCAAAGGTGGGCCATAGTGTTTCCCACATTAGTGACACGAGACAGAGGAAGAATGTTGTGGTGAATCAGAATTATGCGAGGTATCAAAGGGAGGTTGTAATTCTGCAGAGGTCAACTTCTCTTGAACATATTGGCGGCACGACAGTGGACTTGGGAGTATTTGACATTAAATGATCAAGGGTCATGGTGACAAGGCAATGAGCAGATGAGAGGTCAAACAGGATAACCCAAACCCATGGAGGCTAGTGTAAAACAAGATGAGAGGTTCCCACCTAGACACGAATGCAGACAAGTGCCATGTTCAAGAGCGACATACTGCCGACACGACAATAATTATGGGTCCATTTTCCCCACAATTTTTGGCAAGTACCCCAGTTATTGTTAACAAGCTCGATGGGGATAGCATATGCTTGTCAGGCGTCATTACGACAGAATCCAATGTCATTAAGTTTTAATGAGTCTGACAAAGGAAGAACTCAGCGTCTTTTCCTGTTTAGAGAGTCTGAAAAGACAGTAGAAAAGTAAACTCTAGGGGGTCCTTTTTCGTAAAGTTGTGTCTCTCGAGCCCGAAAAAGTATAAAACAATGCTTGAAAGAACCACCCGATCATTACGATCGAGGAGTACTTTTCATATGTAGTGACATCGACCTGAAAAAGTAAAAAAGTGATCGATATCACGTCGTTTCGTAACCGTTAACGAGCCTGAAACGACAAGGGCCCGACAATCTTTTCTTCTTTACACGGTCAGAAAAGAGTTTGAAGACGATCGCCTCTTATTTACGTTTAACGAGTCAAGAGGAATAACTCGACAATATTTTCATCTTTAAAAGGTCAGAAAAGAGCTGAAAGCAGACCTCCATTTTTATTCTCTTTAACGAGTCAAAAAAGGGAAAAAATACCCAGCAATCTTTTCATATTTTACGAGTCAGAAAAGAGCTTAAAGGTGACTTGTCTTGGAGGAATGAGTGGTATAAAGGGCAGCAACTAGTTCCGGCAATGGTGGAACTACTCAAAACATGTAATGGTCAAGAGGCCGGCTAATAAAACCACTCATCGCTAGGGTTCCTCAGGAAAGGAAAAACAACCAAGTGAGAGCATATGATCGGCCAAAGAGATGGTAGCAATGGAATGAAACAACCAAGGCTCATCTAGCAGAATTTAGCAGATAAAGACAACAATCATGAGATGTAAAATGGGTATGGGTTCATTTTTACACAAGCTTGAACCATGGAGAACTCTGCTTGGATTCGGTTTCATGTTTACACAAGCTTGAAACAAAAAACTATGCTTGTTATAAGTTCGCATGCCCCAGCATAATGACGCAAATCGAGGTACATGCCCCTGAAGCTTCATTACATTCAGCAAAGTGGATGGAATGAAGGTTCACTTTCGAGATCTTGGAAAGACTCGACTTGGATTTTACGAGATCTTAATCAAAGACTCGATTTGGAAAAGGAGGAGTTGTTTCATTTTTTAATGAGGTTGACACAATAAAAGAACTATCCTCATAACCCTTGTTTCATTTTTTTAACGAGCTTGACACAAGATCAGGAACTATGCTCGACCACTTTGTTTCGTTTTTTAATGAGGTTGACACAAGATCAAAAAACTATCCTCGGGACACATTGTTTCGTTTTTTAACGAGGTCGCCACAAGATCAAAACTATCCTCAGGACACATTGTTTCATTTTTTAATGAGGTCGCCACAAGATCAAAACTATCCTCAGACACCTAGTTTCATTGTTTAAGGAGCTTGACACAGGGAAACGAACTATGCTCCATTGGAACGTCACCATAATGAATAGGAAGTTGAGGCTCCCAAGAGTGCCACTCCTGATGGAAGGCCAACATCTTGGAATTCAGGGCCCAATGCCTCCAGGACACTATGCATGACGGCGGCATCATTGGATCCAGGCACAGGATAGGTGGCCACGTAGTTGATCTGTGATGGGGCAGATGTAACTGGTGGATGAAAACCAGGAGGGGATGACAACTGCGCAGGAGGCACCTAGGGACAGACGAATGATAATTGATCTATCGTCACTATTCTTCCATCGTGTGGAAAGCAAACCACCCGGAAACGTGAAGAGACCAGGGCCCCCATGGCATAAACATAGTCACGGCCAAGGAGAAGACAGAATTCTAAAGCACCTTGGGTAACCGATACATCTATATAGATGATCTTGCCTCCCAAAGTAACAGGTAACTGTGGAAGGATCCCTAATGGTTGACTAGTTCCTCCGTCAAAAGCCATCAAATTCGGTGCAGCTGGTACAAGCTGTGGGGAACCCAAGGCTTGCCAAGTAGTGGCAGGCATAAGACTAACCGATGCTCCCTCATCCAACACAGTGCCAGGTAGCGCCTTATTATAGGCATGTACTGTGAGCCAGAAAGGCACATGGGATGGAAGGGGGGAGGTAGTCAAACGACTCCAGTCGAAGGAAACGACTGAACTACTTGGTGGGGGAATCATATGATTGACCCCGTGCTCTAAAGGAACTGAAGCATGACTCTTGGGAGCAGCTGGGATAGGAGAGTCATTTCTAGACTCAGGAGAATCTAAGGAGATGAGAATAACATGGGAGTGATGCTCTTCCGAAACAGAGTGATCGACAGGTGGTGAATTCGAGTCGACACTCTTTCCGACCAATGGTTGGTCTGGAACAGGCTGGGCACAGCCAGGTTCAGGAAAAGGAGGCTAGAAAAGAGAAGAATATGAATCAATCTCTTTGCCAGCAGGGGAACGATCTGCGGCTACAGAGAGACGTTGATAACCAACGGGAAGTTGGGGTGAAGGAGCTGTAAGAATTTCCAAGACAATGGAGGCTTTATCCATGAGTGGACAAAGGTGAAGGGGATGATTGCCTTCACAAAGTCTACAGGGGATTCGAATCTTCCCTTTTCCTTTACCATTCCTAACTGATAAGGTAGCATCACCATGAGCTTCAGAGGATGATGAGGGGCGGGCCGGATCGCGAGACCATACTTCTAGTACCCTGGGAATGCCAGGACAATCGCGAGGAAGATGGTCCTCCTTGCATAATCGACAAGGAAAATTGACCTTCCGCGGAGGAGCGGAAGGGGGCCTGACTTCAGGTGTACTCGAGGGGGTAGCTGCACTTGTAACCTCTCCCTTAGGAGCCTTCTTCTTCTTCGTCTTCTTCTTCTTCTTCTTAGTCACCTGGTTACTAGAATCTAGACTTTCACCAGGTGAAGTAGAAGATGAGGACGTAGAAGTGGGTGTAGAAGGGGAGAGATCCACCTTAGAATCAACATGATGTTGTTTAGGTGGAGGGACGGATTGACTAGATGGTGAGACGAGAGGGGCCAAAGAGGTTGAGAACAACCAAACCGGCAACCCAACAGTTAACCCTGGGAGGGACAACGTCGCCATATAAGGAGCACCAACATTTCCAAAAGGAGCGAAATGACCAGGGTTCCCGTCAAAGGGGATCACTGGGTTGGTGAACCCCGGAAAAGTTTCCATCGAGAACAAAAAGGAGCCTACTCAAGCTAACACAAACAAGATCTAATCGGGTAAATGTGAACGCGACCGAATAAATTTTAAGACAAAGGAACTGAACTTGACCTTTCATGTTTTAAGAGTCGAGAAAAGGACAAAATGATGACTCTAGTCTCTCTCTCTTTGGGTGAAAATAATCTCCTTACTTAGATTTGGCCTTATGGGTGCAAAGAAGGCTCTTGTAGCTTCAAACTCTTGAACTCCTAGAATTCTCTATCACTATGCTAGAACTGGAACTAGCTTGCTCAAGGCATAGAGACAAGCTTTTATAGATAGAGAGGAAAGAGATAGGATCAACCACATTATTCATGGGATTGGCTTTATCACTTGGAAACTTCCATGAAAGGTGGCAAACCACTTCCCTTTGATGGAGATTCGAAGCCAAACCATCCTAGCTCAACATAGATTCAGTTGGTGAATGGGTTAAGGAGAACCTTCGGAAGCTTGTTCGTTGAAAACTTTACTCAATTCGGTTGGCGTGAGTGCGACTCTCAGACAGAGCGCCAATGGCGCACCCTTTTTAGAGGATTTCCCTCATTGGCACGGGCAGTGAACTGTGGACCCACGCTAATGCAAAAAGAGTTGTTTTCATGGATATTTTGCAGGAAATGTCTTCAGGGCAAATGAAGCTCATACTTAGAGGAATATGATGCAAGTGGTTTCAGGTCATGTCACTTCTCACAGGCCCCGGAATGAGTCCTCCAGTGTGCGGGTGAGGGGTAACAGGGACGGTGACAAACGGTGACAAATTACTGTGCGAGCCGACCCGAATCGCCCGGACGAAATTTGGGGTTTCCATGGGTGCACGACCCGAACAAAGAAGGCACACGGGCAGTCATGACTTGGAATTTTCAGCATGCCCACGTGTGCCCGCGCACCCCCACACACGGCACGACACAGGATGACCCAGCTCGCCCGAAGGAAATTTGGGGTTTGAACGGGCGCAAAACCCAAACAGAGGCACGAGGGTAGGAATATCTTTGACTCTAATACATAAATATACCTAGGGTAGCATGCCCTTAGTATCTTCAACATTTTCTTTTGACTCTTTATAACACTTTAACATGTGCTAGGCCTATTTCAATGAGCAAGAAACTCAATGAAAAATATAATATAATATATATATATATATATATATATATATATATATATTTATTTATTTATTTTCTTGAATAAATACAAATATCAAAAGTACATTTATGAAGACCGAACCCAATTACACTTTCTTCAACACCCCCTCTCAACTAGGGAGGTATTCATAAATCATTACAAGGTGTTTGACTATTTTTCAATCTTGAATAATTCACATAAGAGAAACCGGATTGGAAACCCATCTATTATAGCATCATATTAGCCAACATTTTTCATAGCAATGCCTTGACTAATAGCTTTATCTCTCATAATACCAGAGCACAATGTTGGCAAGGCCAATGGCTTATAAACACCTTGGTCATTGTCTCTAAAGGTACATACCCACCCAGGTGTTCCCTGAGTATGACCTTCCAGGACAATTCTTGTCTTGGGTTCCCATCCCTCAAAGAATATCGCTCCTCTTGCCTACTCTTGTCTTGGGTGCCCTACACATCCTCAAAGAGCATCAAATGCAAAATTATTGCCTAATCCTCCCGTTATTTCTTGCCAAGTGAAGACAAGAATGTTGTGTCTATTTCTTCCCCTTGATTGGGGAAGACATGCCCAAGTTTGCTCTGACAAGGAACTTTCCCAAGCTCCTTTGTAGTTGGGAACTTGTTAGAACTCCCTCTTAGCTAGAGACTTGTCCATTCATCAACAACGTCTTCTTCGTGGGTCCTTCAGCTGCTTGATCTCCTTCTTTCATTTGATGTCATGAAGTCTTTGTTTGAAATTCTTCTTGGCAGGGTACCGGCCATCGATGACTTTCCCCCCTGGTTTGTCATGTAATTGCTCCCTTCGTGGAAAGTGGCCTTCTTGATATATATCAGGTCCTTTTTGTCATCTAGCTACTCCTTTGTCACCTTGTCTATCCTTCATAACACTTATCACATGGATGCTTAGTTGTAGTCACTTGTTCCCGTACTTTGATTTAGTGGCCCTTCCTGACTTCATCATGATATTGCTCTTCATCATGACATATTTGTAGAGTGGAAACGGTTATCTGCACCTTCCTATCTCCAAGGCCTTCATAGGTGTCAAGGGTCCTTTATCTTTTTCTTCCTTTTTCAGAGTTTCCGTGCCTTCTTTCAAGAGATGTTGAGGAATCTTTTCAAATAGTTATTCTTTGTGACCGTGATGTTCTTCATTTGCTACTTATTGGATTGATTGGTCAACCACCTTATACTCCTTATGAGAGCACTTCTTCATGTTGACCTTTACTCCACTGTAGCACATGCCTCCGAGCATGTCGTTGGTGAAAGAGATCCTTTTATTCTTGATCGTGATTCTAGAACTTTTCCCATGACCCAATCAATATATATGATGACATGACTTATACTTTGATGCATACATACCTCACCTTGATTATGCTTTTATCATCGCGGCTTTATTTGATAGTTCTCCTCGATTGGTGTAGCCTTTCTTGCTTCATCTGCTCTCTCCTGTATATCATCCTCTCTTGAATCCCATAAATGGGACCCCCAATGAGACCTCTACTCCCTTTGAAAGAAGACTTTAAGTAAAGAGGTTGACTTAGTCATAGGAGGATATTCCTTCTTTTTCTTCTTGTCGTCTTCTTTCACTTCTTGAGTTACATGAGCTTCTTCCCATTTTCTCTTGTTCTTGTTGTCCTTCTTAAGTTTAGGACAATCCCTTTTGTAGCGTCCATACTCTTGGCATCCAAACCATTGGACTTTGGACATGTAGTGGTCCCAACCAATTTGTTACTTTCCTTGCAAAAAGACACTGAGGTATACTCAGAAGGGGACATATACTTACTTGATAGAGTTTGAGATGTAGTGAACTTGCTTTCTTCTTGAAGACTTGATGGCTTGCCTTCCTTAGATCTTGATGTTGTTCAAGTTGCTTTCTTCAAATGGACTTGCTTGATGACTTGACTCGTAGTGCCTTTCATTCTTCAAGATGGTGTAGCTTGATGTAGGTCCCTCTTTGATTTGTTCTTCTTGTAGGTGCCTTTATACAAGGCATTTCTTCTTGCTTTGTAGTCTTCCATGATGAATGACAGATTGTAGACCTTCTTGTCCTTGATGTGATTGAGACTTCTTGGCTTGACACTTCAACCTTGCAGATGTTCTTGAGATTCCCTTTCCTTGATGTGTCACCTTAGCTCCGATACCGTGTTGAAGAATCTGGGGCAATGGGGTATAGTGGGATTCTTCTAGACTTGATAACAATTTGTGAAGCTCTTTTGCAAGTTATCGTGTTATCTTAATCTTCTTCTCTTCTTATTAATTAATGTGTGTTTACTTTCATCAAACTGGTGCCAAAAACATAAGAACAAGAACACAAGTTGTTGGCTCTCTGCCAAGGAAAAACCTCTCTCTCTCTCTCTCAGAGAGGAAAACCCTTTCGTAAATTTCTCTCATTGAAGCTTCTTATTGGTCATTGCGAAGCCCTAGACCCTTGAAAATAATATCCCCCAAGCACAAGTCGAGTCCTTCCTCCTCTCTGCACTTTGTTTCTTCGGCGCTTCATTCCCCGGCACTCTGTCCTCCTTTCAAGTTTTGATAGTCCGTGGTGGACTAGCTCTAGAAGAGACTCCAACCTTTGATCCTTAGCGAGATCCTTTACCAATGAAGAAACCTTCATTCTTTAGTAGAGTTTAGGCTTCTGTGATCCATATCAAGTTTACAAATGATTTTTCGGCAAAGATCACATGAGACATCATTTGTCGACGCGTTTCGAACCAACCAGTGTGGTTCATCGTCAGGACAAGTTGAAGAAACAGATCCAACTTAGCAGGTTAAATAGACAGAGCAAAGCCTCCAACGGCTAAAAAGACAACAGATACTTTTGACTAGGTCCAGGGATCAAAAACCCTATTATTAACCTGGGGAGCTAGACCAATAAATAAAGTAATAATATGATAAAAAATATTAATATATAATTAAAATAATAAAAAATAATTAAACAGTTATGTATGATCAGTACTTAAAAATAATTCCTAATAATAGTTAGTTAAAGATAAATAATAATAAAAAATTATATCTAGGAAAAAATAAATAAATAAATAAATAAATTATAAATTATAAATAGATAAATTAATTAATAAATAAATAAAAATTAATCTAGAGAGGGACCAGTCCCTTAAAAATAATATTACGATAATAGTTAAGTACCAATATTAATAAATATGTTTTTTTAATAAATAATTAAAAAGCAAATAGGTCCCATTAGTAACCAAAATTAATTCAGAATTAAAATTCTATTCAATTATTAAATATAATTAAAATTATATAAAGTTATAATATATTTATTTAGTTATAAATAAATAATTAATTAATTAATTAATTATATAAAATTATATAAATTAAAATGATATTTATTTAGTTATAAATAAATAAATAATAATAAATAACTTAATAAATTAATAAATAAAAATTAATCTAGAGAGGGACCAGTCCCTTAAAAATAATATTATGATAATAGTTAAATACCAATATTAATAGAAAATTAAAATTTTTAATAAATAATTAAAAAGCAAATAGGTCCCATCAATAACTAAAATTAATTCAGAATTAAAATTCTATTCAATTATTAAATATAATTAAAATTACATATAATTAATATAATATATATAATTAAAATTATATAATATAATTAAAATAACTTTAATTATATTCTATTAATTAACCTTATTATATTATTTAAAATTATATGAAGTTATATTAAAATTAAAATATAATTAAAATTATATTTAAAATTATATTTATATTAAAATTATATTTAAAATAATATTTATATTAAAATTATGTTTTAGAATTAAAGTTATATTAACCTAGGGGACCAACCCCTAAAAAAGATTTAAAGAAAATATTATAATAATAAAAAAATAAAAAAATAAAGAAAATAAATAAATAAAAATAATAAAAATAAAAATAAATAAATAAATAAAATAAAATAAAATAATATTAATGATAATAATAATTCAGAATAATAATAGATAATAAATACATAATATAAAAAAAAGACTAGGACGAGAGTGTTGGGACCCAACACCGACTGATTTTCCAGCCATCATCTCTATTGAGATTACTCGACCTCTTTTCAATCTCAAGCGCCTCCCTAAATTTCCGATGATGGAAGTGTGAAACCTTCGCAATAACACTAGCTTCCTCAATACAAACATGATGCTTGGTTTTCTCGGCGTGCTCAGCTAAAGCGGAAGACTTAGTACGCCTATGCTTGAGATCTGCTACATGCTCACTAATCCGTTGATTAATGGAGCGACCAGTTTCCCCAATGTAGGGGGTCCCACAGGAACAGAGGATCAAGTACACACCTTTCATATCTTTAGGTTTGATAGGATCCTTCGCTGATCTGAGGGACATGCGAATAGTGTTCAGGGGCCTAAAGGTCACAGGGACATCATGTGACCTGAGAATCCTACCAATCTTATCAGTAGTCCCTTGAACATACGGAAGAAGGACGCCAGGAACTCGCTCCTTAGGTTCATGATGAGACAATGAATTCTTTGAAGCTTTAAGGAAAGCCCTCTGACCCAGGAATCTACTATAACCATTCTCAACAAAGACATCAAGGAGATGGGATTTCTCCTTCTCAAAACTCTCCTTATCCGAGATCCTTAGGGCCCGCGTAGCCAGGGTATTGAGAACACCCATCTTTTGAGCCGGGAAATGATGGGAGCTGGCATGAAGGTATTGCTCAATATACGTTTTCTTCCGAAAAGCTTGGTGGCCGAGGGAACCATCACTATCTTAGAAATCAGAATATCGAGGAACGACAGGCAACCATCGACCTCCTGCTCCATGGTGAACTTAATGGTAGAGGATTGATTATTGAGATGATTGAAGAAGAGATCTAATTCCTCTTGGCCGTGAGGCCAGATAACATTGGTGTCATCCACATATCTTCTCCAATGCTTTGGCAGGAGCCTGGAAGAGTTTAGAGCCTTGGACTCAAAATCTTCCATGAAAAGATTAGCAACAACAGGGGAAAGGGGTGAGCCCATGGCAACCCCGCAGGTTTGCTCAAAGAACTCTCCCTCAAAACAGAAAAATGTAGAAGTGAGACAGATCTCCACTAACTTAGCAGTGTCAGGATCTGTTAGGCAGTTGATCACCTCCAAGGCCTCACCAATAGGGATGCAAGTGAAGAGGGAAACAACATCAAAACTAGCAAGAATGTCCCCAGGGTCGAGCTTAATGTCCTTGAGCTCCTTAATGTAGGAAGCAGAGTCCTTTACGAAGGACTCAGTACGACCAACCAAGGGCTTAAGCTTTAACACAAGGAACTTAGCAAGGAGGTAGGTAGGACCACCAATGGTGTTGACAATGGGCCTCAGGGGAGCCCCCTCCTTGTGTATCTTGGGGAGACCATAGATTCTATGCGTGATAGGGTTGCTCTCAATGAGTTTATGGTGAAGGGAACTCAATGAGCTAATGGATTTAATGGCAAGCGCCACCTTCCTAGCAACCTTCTTTAACAGATTCTTAGGAAGATTTCTGTAGCTACCACTTTTATGAAGATGATCCAACATCTTGCTGCGGTAATCAGCCATGTTAAGAATGACGGCAACACCACCCTTGTCCGCCTTTAAAACAATGATATCATTTTTCTAGTTTAAGGATCGGAGAGCGACAAATTATTCCTTGCTAAGGATGCTCTTAGGGGGCTTAGCCTTTCTCAAGAAAACCACACAATCTTGCCTGATGGTGTCCTTGACCCTATCAGGTAAATTTCGGACAATAATAATATAAAGCCACAAAAATAACAATAGAGGGATTCTATGGGCACATTAATAACAATATGGGGGCAATGGGGGCACAACAATATAAATAAGGGGTATAACTACAATAGTAATGGGGTAATCACTAGTATTATAGGGACCCAACATGCCCCTCTCCTTCAAAAAAGTGTTGTCCTCAACGCTTGAGTAGTTTTGGATACTTCTGCATAAAATTCTCATCCTCCCATGTGGAATCTTCAGCGGATAAGTTCTTCCACTTGATAAGATACTCTGAAATTGATCGATTTCGTAGCTGTCGAGTTCTTGTTTCTATGACTGCTTTCGGTTCCAATATAATTTTTCCTTCCTCGTCAAGTTCTGGCAATATTGTTTGAACTGGGAGCTTGTTGCCTATAACCTTCTTTAAACATGAAACATGGAAAACTGGGTGCAATCGAGAAGCTGCAGGAAGCTCCAATTTGTATGCCATAGTACCAATCTTTTGCAACACCTTGTACGGACCATAATACTTTGGTGATAATTTATTATCCTTCTTAGCTTGCTTGAGGGACATTTGCTTATATGGTTGTAGCCGTAGGAATACCCAATCACCTACATCAAAACTTCTTTCACTGCGATGTTGATCTGCCTGTTGTTTCATTCTATTCTGTGCCAACACGAGGTTATCCTTTAAGAGTTGGAGGACTTGTTGTTGATGTTCGATGTGATGTTCCACTGCCTGAACCTTAGAATTTTCTCTTAAATATGATGTGATGGATGGTGGTTGATACCCATAAAGTGCCATAAATGGGGTCATTTTTGTTGCTGTATGGAAGGAAGTGTTATACCACCATTCAGCCAGAGGCAACCATTTGACCCATTGTGTCTGTTTATCAGATACAAAGCAACGAAGATATCCTTCCAAACATTTGTTTACTATCTCAGTTTTCCCATCAGATTGAGGATGATAAGATGAGCTATGAGCTAACTGAGTACCAAGACAAGAAAATAATTCTGTCCAAAAATTTCCAGTGAAAATGGGATCTCTGTCACTTACAATAATCTTTGGGTTTCCATGTAGCTTTTGAATTGTTTCCATAAATGCAGTAGAAACTGTACTGGCTTTAAATGGATGTGATAATGCACAAAAGTGTGCATACTTGGTAAGTCTGTCAACTACCACCATGATGACACTCTTTCCCTCAGACTTGGGTAAACCTGTGATAAAATCCATTGAAACCTCCTCCCAACGTTGGCTTGGAATGGATAAAGGTTGTAATAGACCTGGTGTCTTAATTGTTTCAACTTTATTTTGTTGGCAAACCAAACATTCTGCCACAAACTTTTGAATATCTGATTTAAGGCCATCCCAAAAAAATTCCTTCTTAACCCTGTGGTAAGTTTTTAAAAATCCTGAGTGCCCTCCTAAGGGAGAAGTGTGCAATTCCATAAGAATCTTTTGTTTTAGCTGGGAATTCTTACAGAGGTATAAGCGATCTTTGTACCATAACGAATCATTTTTCCAGCTAAATGTATCAGATGTACTGGAATCTTGTTGTAGCTTTCGAATAAGTGCCCACACTTCTTCGTCATTCTTCCATTCCTCCCTTGCTTCATTTATCCAATCTGGTTGGATAATAGAAATGGCGCACAACAATGCTTCCACATCCTCATCCTTGAGAGTGCATCTGCCACCACATTTTGCTTCCCTTTTTTGTAGATGATTTCAAAGTCATAACCCAACATCTTTGTGACCCACTTTTGTTGCTCTTCAGAGGATAATCTTTGTTCTAAAAAGTATTTAAGGCTATCATGATCCGTTTTTACCTTGAAGTGTCTTCCCATTAGGTAGGGTCGCCATTTCTTAAGTGCATGGAGTATTGCCAACATTTCCTTCTCATAAATAGCTTTGCTTAAAAACTTTCCCTTGATTGGACGACTTTCAAAAGCAATGGGTCTTTCATCTTGCATTAGAACAACACCAATTCCATTTCCTGAAGCATCACATTCCACAATAAAGGTTTTTGTGAAGTCCGGTGTAGCTAAGACCGGTGCTTGGCACATTGCCTCTTTAAGATGTTCAAAGGCCTTTGTTGCTTCCGGAGTCCATGAAAATGCATCTTTCTTCAATAATGTTGTTAGAGGTGCTGCTATTCTCCCATAATTCTTAACAAACTTGCGATAATACCCTGTCAACCCAAGAAATCCTCGCAGATGCTTTATGGATGTGGGGATTTTCCATTCCTTAATGGCTTTAATTTTGCTAGGGTCTACCTTAACTCCTTCATGAGATACAATATGACCCAAATATTCCACCTCCTGGACTCCAAAGAAACATTTGGATCTTTTTGCATATAATTGTTTCTCCTCCAATAGTTGTAGCACCCTGTCAACATGTTCAACATGATCCTTCCAAGACTTGTTGTAGATTAGTATATCATCAAAAAATACTAACACAAATTTTCTAAGGAATGGTTTGAAAATTGAATTCATCAAACCTTGAAATGTTGAAGGTGCATTGGTAAGGCCAAAAGGCATGACCAAAAATTCATAATGACCCTCATGAGTTCTAAATGCCGTTTTCGGAATGTCTTCAATCTTCATTCTGATTTGATGATATCCTGAACGAAGATCCAACTTGGTGAAGTAAATTGATCCATGCAATTCATCCAGTAATTCATCAATGACAGGAATGGGGAACTTATCTTTAATAGTGAGCTTGTTGAGCTCCCTATAATCTGGACACATGCGCCATGATCCATCCTTCTTGTGCACCAATACTACTGGAGCAGAGAAAGAACTTTGACTCGGTTGAATTATACCAGCCTCTAGCATTTCTGCAACCATACGTTCAATTTCACTTTTTTGGACATAGGGATATCTGTACGGCCTGATGTTTGGAGGAACACTTCCTGGAATCAGATGAATAGCATGATCATGATCACGCATAGGTGGGAGACCTTTGGGAGTCTCAAATACCTTGGAATGATTGTCCAGGACTTTTTGGAGATCTGGAGAAATAGATGATTCCAATGTGGAAACATCTAGCGAACATAATTGTGCAATTACACCCCTTTGCTCCTTTTTTAGAAGCTTTGTCATACCATTAGAGCTGATTATCTTTCCTGGTTTCCCTGCAATACCCCTTAATTCAACTTCCTTTCCTTCCACAGAAAATTTGATGAAAAGTTCTTGAAAATTAAAAGCTATTGTACCCAAGGATTGTAGCCATTGGACTCCTAGTACAACATCAGCACCTCCCATTGGAATGGAAAGCATTGGGCTAGTCAATACATATTCTCCCATGGATAGCTTGATATTATGGCACTTTCCAGAGCAATTTATTGTTCCTCCATTTGCAATCATCACTTGACACTCTGGTGCTGGATATAGGAAGCAATTCAATTCTTTTGCTACCCTACAATGAATAAAATTGTGGGTGCTTCCTGAATCAATCAACACTATTACCTTTTTCTTCTTGATTTGTCCTTCTATCTTGATGGTTTGAGGAGTGGTAATTCCCGCCAATGCATTACAAGATATGGTCGGATTTATTTGTTCTTCATCTAGGCTTTGTTCCTGGAGTATATCCTCTTCTTTTGACCTTTCTTGCTCCTTTTCTTCTTCCTCTTCACAATCTATGTAGAATAATTTCTTCTCAGCACACTTATGACCTTTAGTGTATTTGCTATCACAACTGTAACAAAGCCCTTTTGCTCTTTTTTCTTCCAATTGTTGTGGTGTCAACCTTATAGGTTGTGGAAGACTAGGGGCAACAACACTTCCGTCTTTATAGTTGTGAGTGGTATGCTTCCTGGTTGCCATAATTTTGCTTTCCATTTTTCTTGCTAACCTGAATGCCTTCTCTAATGAATCAGGTTCCCAAAGGCGAACATCATGTTGGATATTATCCTTTAAAGACCCTATGAACACATCAATCCTATGCTCCTCTGGAATATCTTTTACCCTTATGTTCAATTTTTGGAACTCCTCAATGTGCTCCATTATTGAACCCTTTTGTTTGAGACTTATCAATTGGCTAAAAAAAGTGTTGCTTTTTGTATCCTCATAATGTGCTATCAATTCTTCCGTAAAAATTGCCCAAGTGATAAATTGTTTACGAGAACAAAGCCATTGATACCATACAAACTGATTTGGTTCCAAATATAAAGTTGCCATACGTACCTTTTGTGTGTTTTGCACATTATTGAGATCGAAGAATTGCTCCATCTGTAATATCCATGTGGCGGGATCCTTGCCATCAAACTTCCTCATATCGATTTTTGGAATATGGTGTGTCTTCGATCCAACATTAGAGTCTATGGAATCATGATTAACATTTCTTTTGTTCACATCATGAGTTTCCTTTACAACCTTTTCACCATTAGTAAGTATTTCTTGTAGAAAATTTGTCAAATCTGTCTTCAAATTTGCCATGTCTGTCTTCAAATATATCCTCAAATATATCTTCAGATCATCCATCTTAGCTTCCATGCCCTTTTTCTTAGATTCCACGCCATTTATCTTAGCATCTGTTAGCTTTTGTGAGCGTGACATTTGTTGCACTTGTTCTTGTAATTTTGATATATCATGTAGCATTTCTTCCTCTTCTTCATGAGTCATGCTAGAGCTTTCAGGTTCCTTACTAGGTGTTTGCATTTTCTTTCCTCGGGGCATCAGTTACCGATAATAATGCTTTACTATGCCCTTTGAATTCCTTCAAACCAAGCTTATGCAAAAATAAAAAAAAAAACTACACACCTTTTTTTACTTTGTAGAAGCCTGATATTGAATCTGATGTATCTCTGTACTTTCGAATCATCCAGTTCTAAAATTGTGACCTGTAGTAGCCTTCTATGTCCTCTTTCCAATGCCACTAGTCTGATCCAAATTGGATTCTCCAAGAAAGAGTTATGCATAATCTCCCGCAGTGACCTGATTATAGACTAGTTCAGTAGAGCGAACTTGTATGAAGTGCCACGTGTCACTGTTTCAACCTTTGACTCTAAAAAATATATAAACGAAAACTAAAGTCCATCCTATTTCTGTACCTTCTTACGAAATTTCAATCTGATTCTCAGAAAGAAAGTTATGACGATTTTCCCCAGGTCACCTGTTTTGAGTGTAATTCAGGAGTCTGCAAAAAGACCAACTTCCTCAGATCATATCTCCGAAAATATCACGCTAAAATCTCTGAAATTCGGACCCAAGGTTCAGCGCAATTTCTTCTCAAATGGGTTTTTTTTGTGACTTCTGAAACATCACAGAAACAAAGTTATAGCTAAAATACCACGATGACCTGTTTGGAGCAGCGAAACCCTAGAATCCAAAGCTCTGATACCAAATGTTATGAAACCAGCTCAAGAAAAGATAGAAAAGATAGATCAACGCCTTAGAATTCAGCCTCTTCGAGGGGGAAACCTCCTTTACATTACATAAATGAACAATTCTTGGATGATTCAAATGACAAAACCTCCTTTCTATATATAGGAGTCTAAGGAGTCACAATATAATCTAGCCGACCTAACAATAATAATATAAAGCCACAAAAATAACAATAGAGGGATTCTATGGGCACATTAATAACAATATGGGGGCAATGGGGGCACAAAAATATAAATAAAGGGTATAACTACAATAGTAATGGGGTAATTACTAGTATTATAGGGACCCTATCATTCTCTTGACCAACCGAGCCTTTTTCTTGATGTGAGGTTGTAGGCTCGATGTACACCAAGTTTACTGCACCTGGGGCGATTACCATCGCGATGAGACATCGGAACCGCAAATTTCCCGTGCTTGGGATGCTTTCGATAAGGTGGGACATGGAATCCCCAGCTTCCCCGCAATTTGGCGACCTTTGTCGAGGAGGGACTGGGAGACCCCATGTCACGCTCCTATCCTAGTGGTAGTATTTCAACCACGCATAAGTAGGTGCGGCACCGCCGTACTTTTTCTTTTTACCAATAATTGAGTACATGGTCTACGCCTACTTCAACACTCGGTCAATTTTCCAATAAGTGTTCTTAACAATGCAGCGAAAATAACTTACCGTAAATTTATCTTCTTCAATTATTCTTTCAACCTGTCGTGTCATGTGGTCGTGCTGCACTGGCCCGCGGCCTGCACGACACAACTCCACACTTGAACTGTGAACCTGTCCACCCGACTTTCCCTTCCGCGGCGCCCAAACTCTGCCTGCCGGTGCGGTCCATAGTGAGGGTGCATGGCCCACATGCAGTACAGCCTGCCTGCCTGGACGGTAACCCGCCCTGCTCTGCCTGTCCACGCTACCAAGCCCGACCCGCCCTCTGTAATCCGCCCGTCGGTGCGGCCCTCTTACCCGCATCCTTCTCTTCCTTCCGTTTTCGCCCAACTCCTTCCTTCACACTTGTTCTACGATGTG
>CM062817.1:1025631178-1025663678 GCA_031772625.1 Pinus tabuliformis
CAAGGTCGGTCGATGATGCACCCCCCCAGAGAGGGGATCTCACCCGTCAGCTTCCTTGCACCTCGTAGGTTTTCAAACCCGCTGACTCACACACATGTTAGACTCCTTGGTCCGTGTTTCAAGACGGGTCAAATGGAGAGCCCGCCAACCAACACCCGCCCTAGCCCGAACGATTTTTCATGGGTGCCCGAACGACCGAAACGAAGCGACAAGGGAGAGCTGGGCAAACGAGCTGCACGAACGTGTACAAAGCCAACCTCGGGTCACAACTTAGCATTTTTTATACGGGCTCGTTCGCTCGAACGCGCCCTTGCCCGAACGACCTGCCCGAATGAGTTCACACAGGTGCCCTCAAATGACACGCCCGACGCCCTCACCCGACCCGCCCGAACGGGTTTGCACGGACACCCTCACCCGAATGACCCACCTAAACGGGTTTGCACGGACGCCCTCGCCCGACCCGCCCGAACATTTTTTCACGGACGACCTCACCCGACCCGCCCAAACAAGTTTACACGGGCACCCTTAAACGACCCGCCTGAACGAGTTTTCATGGCAAACGACCCGCCTGAACGAGTGTTTACACGGCAAACGACCCGCTCGAACGAGTTTAAGTGGGCTCCGACACACAACCAAAATGAAGTCACAGGGGAGATTCGAGCAAATGGGAAGGACGATCGTGCACAAGGCCCACCCCCCTTCACAACTTAGCATTTTTTATACGGCCACGTGTTCCCTGTGCGTCGTCACATGACACAACATGACACGACCCGACTCATTTGCACGGGCACCCACACACGACACATCCCGACCCGCCCGAACGAAATTTGGGGTTTCCATGGGCACACGACCCGAACGAAATTTCGTGGTTTCCGTGGGCGCACGACCCGAACGAAGGCACGAGGGAGCATCAGGCAAATGGGCCACACGAACGTGCAAAAGACACATGGGTGGTCACGACTTAGCATTTTTGGCACACCTACGTGTGCCCGGGCACCCACACACGACACGGCACGACACGACCCGACCGGCCTTGTGCCAGCCGACCCGACCCGCCCGAACGTGTTTTCATGGGCACCCACACATGACACGACACGACCCGACCCAAACAAAATTTGGGGTTTCCTTGTATGCACAACCCGAATGAAATTTGGGGTTTCCATGGGTGCGCGACCCGAACGAAGGCACAAGGCAACGTCAGGCAAACGGGCTGCACGAATGTGTAGAAGGCACACGGGGGGTCATGACTTAGCATTTTTGGCACTGCTACGTGTGCCCGAGCACCCATGCACGACACGACCAGACATGCCGGAATGAAGGCACGATGGAGCGTCGGGCAAACGGGTCGCGAATGTGCAGAAGGCACATGGGTGGTCACGCCCTAACATTTTTTGCATGGCCACATCTTCTTGAGCACCCACGCGCGGCACGGCACGACCCGACCCCACTCAACTCGCCCGAACGCGTTTGTACGGGCACCCACACACGACACGAGCTGACCCGCCCGAACGGAATTTGGGGTTTGCATGTGTGCACGGCCCGAACGAAATTTGGGGTTTCCATGGGTGCACGACCCGAACGAAGGCCTGAGGGGGTGTCGGGCAAACGGGCCACACGAATGTGCAAAAGACACACAGGCGGTGACAACTTAGAATTTTTGGCACGGCCACATGTGCCGGGGCACCCACACACGGCATGGCACGACCCGACCTGCCTTGGGCGAGCCGACCTAAATCGCCCGGATGAAATTTGGGGTTTCCATGGGTGCACGACCTGAACAAAGAAGGCACACAGGCGGTCATGACTTGGCATTTTCGGCACGCCCACGTGTGCCCGTGCACCCCCACAAATGGCACGGCACGGAATGACCCGTCCCGCCCGAAGGAAATTTGGGGTTTGAACGGGCGCATGACTCGAACGAAGGCATGAGGGTAGTAATATATTTGACTCTAATACATAAATATACCTGGGGTAACATGCCCTTAGTATCTTCAACATTTTATTTTGACTCTTTATAACACTTTAACATGTGCTAGGCCTATTTCAATGAGCAAGAAACTCAATGACAAATATACTATATATATATATATATATATATATATATATATATATATATTTTTTTTTTTTTTCTTGAATAAATACAAATATCAAAAGTAAATTTATGAAGACCGAACCCAGTTACACTTTCTTCAGCACCCCCTCTCAACTAGGGAGGTATTCATAAATCATTACAAGGTGTTTGGCTATTTTTCAATCTTGAATAATTCACATAAGAGAAACCGGATTGGCAACCCATCTGTTATAGCATCATATTAGCCAACATTGTTCATAGCAAGGCCTTGACTAACAGCTTTATCTCTCATAATACCAGAGCACAATCGTGGCGAGGCCAATGGCTTATAAACACCTTGGTAATTGGCTCTAAAGGTACATACCCACCCAGGTGTTCCCTGAGTATGACCTTCCAGGACAATTCTTGTCTTGGGTTCCCATCCCTCAAAGAATATCGCTCCTCTTGCCTACTCTTGTCTTGGTGCCCTACACATCCTCAAAGAGCATCAGATGCCAAATGATTACCTAATCCTCATGTTATTTCTTGCCAAGTGAAGACAAGAATGTTGTGTCTATCTCTTCCCCTTGATTGGGGAAGACATGCCCAAGTTTCCTCTGACAAGGAACTTGCCCAAGCTCCTTTGTAGTTGGGAACGTGTTAGAACTCCCTCTTAGCTAGGGACTTGTCCATTCATGAACAACGTCTTCTTCGTGGGTCCTTCAGCCGCTTGATCTCCTTCTTTCCTTCAATGTCATGAAGTCTTTGTTTGAACTTCTTCTTGGCAGGGTACCGGCCATCGATGACTTTCCCCCCTGGTTTGTCATGTAATTGCTCCCTTCGTGGAAAGTGGCCTTCTTGATATATATAAGGTCCTTTTTCTCATCTGGCTACTCCTTTGTCACCTTGTCTATCCTTCATAACGCTTATCACATGGATGCTTAGTTGTACTCTCTTGTTCCCGTACTTTGATTTAGTGGCCCTTCGTGATATTGCTCTTCATCATGACATATTTGTAGAGTGGAAACGGTTATCTGCACCTTACTATCTCCAAGGCCTTCGTAGGTGTCAAGGGTCCTTTATCTTTTTCTTTCTTTGTCAGAGTTTCCGTGCCTTCTTTCGAGAGATGTTGAGGAATCTTGTCAAATAGTTATTCTTTGTGACCACGATGTTCTTCATTTGCTTCTTATTGGATTGATTGGTCAACCACCTTATACTCCTTATGAGAGCACTTCTTCATTTTGAGCTTTACTCCACTGTAGCACAAGCCTCCGAGCATGTCGTTGGTGAAAGAGATCCTTTTATTCTTGATCGTGATTCTAGAACTTTTCCCATGACCCAATAAATATATATGATGACATGACTTAAACTTTGATGCATACATACCTCACCTTGATTATGCTTTTATCATCGCGGCTTTATTTGATAGTTCTCCTCGATTGGTGTAGCCTTTCTTGCTTCATCTGCTCTCGCCTGTATATCATCCTCTCTTGAATCCCATAAATGGGACCCCCAATGAGACCTCTACCCCCTTTGAAAGAAGACTTTAAGCAAAGAGGTTGACTTAGTCATAGGAGGATATTCCTTCTTTTGCTTCTTGTCGTCTTCTTTCACTTCTTGAGTTACATGAGCTTCTTCCCTTTTTCTCTTGTTATTGTTGTCCTTCTTAAGTTTAGGACAATACCTTTTGTAGCGTCCATACTCTTGGCATCCAAACCGTTGGACTTTGGACATGTAGTGGCCCCAACCAATTTGTTATACTTGATAGAATTTGAGATGTAGTGAACTTGCTTTCTTCTTGAAGACTTGATGGCTTGCCTTAGATCTTGATGCTGTTCAAGTTGCTTTCTTCAAATGGACTTGCTTGATGACTTGACTCGTAGTGCCTTTCATTCTTTAAGATGGTGTAGCTTGATGTAGGTCCCTCTTTGATTTGTTCTTCTTGTAGGTGCCTTTATACAAGGCATTTCTTCTTGCTTTGAAGTCTTCCATGATGAATGACAGATGGTAGACCTTCTTGTCATTGATGTGATTGAGACTTCTTGGCTTGACGCTTCAACCTTGTGGATGTTCTTGAGATTCCCTTTCCTTGATGTGTCACCTTAGCTCCGATACTGCGTTGAAGAATCTGGGGCAATGGGGTATAGCAGGATTCTTCTAGACTTGATAAAAATTTGTGAAGCTCTTTTGCAATTTATCGTGTCATCTTAATATTCTTCTCTTCTTATTAATGCATGTGTTTTTACTTTCATCAAACTGGTGCCAAAAACATAAGAACAAGAACACAAGATGTTGGATCTCTGCCAGGGAAAAACCTCTCTCTCTCTCTCAGAGAGGAAAACCCTTTCGTAAATTTCTCTCATTGAAGCTTCTTATTGGTCATTGCGAAGCCCTAGACCCTTGACAATAATATCCCCCAAGCACAAGTCGAGTCCTTCCTCCTCTCTGCACTTTGTTTCTTTGGTGCTTCGTTCCCCGACACTCTGTCCTCCTTTCAACTTTTGATAGTCCGTGGTGGACTAGCTCTAGAAGAGACTCCAACCTTTGATCCTTAGTGAGATACTTTACCAATGAAGAAACCTTCATTCTCTTGACCAACTGAGCCTTTTTCTTGATGTGAGGTTGCAGGCTCAATGTACACCAAGTTTACTACACCTGGGGCGATTACCATCGCGACGAGACACAGGAACCGCAAATTTCCCGTTCTTGGGATGCTTTCGACAAGGCAGGACATGGAATCCCCGGGTTCCCCGCAATTTGGTGACCTTTGTCGAGGAGGGACTGGGAGACCCCATGTCACGCTCCTATCATAGTGGTAGTATTTCAACCACACATAAGTGGGTGCGGCACCGCCGTACTTTTTCTTTTTACCAATACTTGAGTACATGGTCTTCGCCTACTTCAACACTCGGTCATTTTTCCAATAAGTGTTCTTAACAATGCAGCTAAAATAACTTACCATAAATTTATCTTCTTCAATTATTCTTTGAACCTGTCGTGTCGTGTGGTCGTGCTGCACTGGCTCACGGCCTGCACGACACAACTCCACACCTGAACTGCGAACCTGTCCGCCCGACTTTCCCTTCCGCGGCACCCAAACTCTGCCTGTCGGTGCTGTCCATAGTGAGGGTGCATGGCCCGCATGCAGTGCGGCCTGCCTACCCCGACGATAACCCACCCCGCTCTGCCTGTCTGCGCTACCAAGCCCAACCCGCACTTTGTAATCTGCCCACCGGTGCAGCCCTCTTACCCACGTCCTTCTCTTCCTTCCGTTTTCACCCAACTCCTTCCTTCGCACTTTTTCTGCGATGTGGAAGTCTGAGTTCGATGTCCCTTTGTCGAACGCCATCCTCCTTACTTATACGCATCCTTTCACCCAAGGTTCGTGTCTTTCGAGGATAACAAGGGTTGGCTCCATCAACATGCATGCCCGGATGACCTGCCACATAACCTCGACACGCCCCATTCCAATGAACATCCACGTCCCTTCGTGTGCACCGTCGCACCCATGGGTTGGCTCCAACACCTCGCCGATTACACCCATCGCCGCACGTTGCACACCTGCCCGCATCCTTACGCGTCCGCACATGGTCACCTCTTTCATCTGGGCATGCAACAAGGGTCGCCCGCACACCTTCCGTCGGTGGCTCGCCCATCGTGCAGGTATCAAGGGTCGTGCACCATGCCCAACACGGCGTGAGCGACATGGGAACCCCGTGTGTCACGCCCCCAGGACTACAGTAGTCTTTCAGCTGTACTTGGCGAGGTACGGCGCCACCGAACACTTTCTTTTCACCAATACTTATTTTCATGGACTACGCCCAACCATTAGTCTACTTAGTTTGTTTTTCGCAACCAAGTATTATTATGTTTCCTTTATACCAATGAACACCCATACACATTCATTATCATCAGCGATTATACATGAAGAACACAATTGCGCAGTATAAAGGGAGGGGCAACTCCCTGAACAATGAGTCTGCCTGAATACAATATATTATTCAACTCTACAATGTTTATGAGGATTTACAAGTATACATGGGAAACACCAAGTTTCATACTTAGCGAATTTTACAAATAGGCAACACCTCCGTGTGCCAACCGAGTTCCTTGCCCGAGCTGGGCGAACGCGCCCTCACACGAGCTGCCAACCGTACTCCTCGACTGAACCTCGTTTACCGCTGCACGACGGGCAGGCGACCTCACTCGAGTCACCCCCCATTTCCTTTTGCACGACGGGCGGGTGACTTATCCGAGTCACCCGAGACACCTCCACATTTCTTCTTCCACGATGGGCGGGTGACCTACCAAAGACATCCCGTGTCACACCGAACGGTGGGTGCCTTCCTTACCTGCGCCCTCACCCAATAACCGAAACCTGTGTGTACCGTGTGCGCTTGCCAAAGAGCGGGTGCATATATGCCCGCGCCTCTTTTGCGACCCGCTCCACTACTTCGCACTTTTTTCTTGATCACCAAATGCTCATGTTCAAATGTCCATCTTCGAATGAATGTCAAATCCTCCAATGCCTTGCCATATTTATACGAGCGGTTGGGCGAGTCGCTGCCCAGGCCGACTCAGCCACCGCATTCCAAAACACCCTTACACGTCGCAAACCTGCCATCTAATTGTTGGTCACCATACAATCCTTCGTTCAAGTCGCCCCAACATGTAAGTCGGCCCGTAGGTTATGCCAAACGCTCCCACGCTATAAACCAACCATCGCTCCACCTCTAATGCGCATTATACTTATGTTCCTTTGCACATTTCAGTCATAGAGTTCGCACTTCTCACCGACGGGGAGAAACCGAACCGCAGGTCCTTACACCGCGTTTCCCAGACTTGGGTAGCAATTTTTGTTGTGACGCGAAATGGAAACCCCGTGTGTGTCTGCTGACTTGGGTAGAAATTTTCATCGTGCTATGAAATGGACACCCCGAGTTCCCCGGACTTTGGCAGCTCTTCGTGGCCCCACGACATGGAAATCCGAAGTTCCACAGACTCTCGAGCGATTCAGGGTGTGCCGCGACATGGAAACAGCGAGTTCCCCAGACTTGGGCAGTGGTTTCTAAACACGCCAAGTTCCTGAGACTTGCGAGCTGGTTTGCATCGTCATGGAAACCCCAAGTTCCCCGCATTTCCCTTGTGACGTAAAATGCAAAAACCTGTGGTTCCATCAAAAGGCGGGACATGGAAACCCCAAGCTTCCCAGGCTTGGGCGACAGGGCACGACATGGAAAACCCCGAGTCTCCGTAGGCTTGGGCGCCGCCGGCTTCGGTCGTGGCGCAACATGGAAACCCCAACTTTCCCCAGTCCTGGGCGTTGGGGCGTGATTTGGAAACCCCCAATTTCTGCAGGCTTGGGCGCTGGGGTGTGACTTGGAAACCCCCAGTTTCCGCAGGCTTGGGCGTTGTCGGTTTCGGTCGTGGCGCGACTCGGAAACCCCAAGTTTCCCCAGGCTTGGGCGCCGCCGGTTTCGGTTAGGGCGCGACATGGAAACCCCAAGTTTCCCCCGGCATGGGTGCTAGGGACCGACATGGAAACCCCAAGTTTCCCCAGGCTTGGGCGCGACTTGTAAACCCCAAAAAAATTTTCGCTGGGCGGAAACCCCAATTTTTTTTCTACGTTGGGCGGAACCCCCAAATTTTAGGCGCCGGGTTTGGTGGAAACCCCAAATTTTTGGCACGACATGGAAGCCCCAAACTTTAGGAGCTCGGTGGAAACCCAAAATTTTAGGCACCGGGTGGAAACCCCAAATTTTAGGCGCCGCGTGGAAACCCCAAATTTTTGGTGCGACATGGAAGCCCCGAATTTTAGGAGCCTGGTGGAAACCCAAAATTTTAGGCGCCGGGTGGAGACCCCAAATTTTTGGCATGACATGGAAGCCCCAAATTTAGGAGCCCGGTGGAAACCCCAAATTTTCGGCGCCGAGGTGCGGCATGGAAACCCCAGTTTTCCTGGGCTTTGGCGCCCTTTCCGTCGCAGTGTGGAAACCCGAAAGTTCCCGCCCCCATGCAATGAAAAATTGTCGTCTGGAGGAAGAGGCAGAGGCACGAGAGGGTTGCCCGGATTTTTTTTGTGACAAGACCGAAGCTCTGAATTGAGGCCACCAAGGGCTGAATCTAGTGGATCGTGGCAGCAAGGCCACTTTGCCACTTACAATACCCCGTCGCGTATTTAATTCGTCTACAAAGGATTCTTCTCAACGACCGTTTGGAATTGAACTTCAAAGCTGCCCCGACCGAGATGCTTCACGGCCACGGTTTGCAAATGACACGGGCCCCTGGAGGCGACAAAGTGACGCCCCTACTGCGGCTCGAGATACAGTCGAAGAGTGACATGCATCGCTTCTAGCATGGATTCTGACTTAGAGGCCTTCAGTAATAATCCGACACATGGTAGCTTCACGCCACTAGCTTTTCAACCAAGCGCGATGACCAATTGTGTGAATCAACGGTTCCTCTCATACTAAGTTGAATTACTATTGTGGTGCGGTTCATCAGTAGGGTAAAACTAACCTGTCTCACGACATCGAAGGATCAAAAAGCAACGTCGCTATGAACACTTGGCTGCCACAAGCCAGTTATCCCTGTGGTAACTTTTCTGACACCTCTAGCTTCAAATTCCGAAAATCTAAAGGATCGATAGGCCACGCTTTCATGGTTTGTATTCGTACTTAAAATAAAAATCAAATGAGCTTTTACCCTTTTGTTCCACACAAGATTTATGTTCTCATTGAGCTCATCTTAGGACACCTGCGTTATCTTTTAACAGATGTGTCGCCCAGCCAAACTCCCCACCTGACAATGTCTTCCACCCGGATCGACCCGCCGAAACGTGCCTTAAGGCCAAAAACAGGGGCAGTGCCACATCTCTGCCCCACAGAATAAGTAAAATAACGTTAAAAGTAGTGGTATTTCACTTGCGCCGAAAACGGATCCCACTTATTCTACACCTCTCAAGTCATTTCACAAAGTCGGACTAGAGTCAAGCTCAATAGGGTTTTCTTTCCCCGCTGATTCTGCCAAGCCCGTTCCCTTGGTTGTGGTTTCGTTAGATAGTAGATAGGGACAGTGGGAATCTCATTAATCCATTCATGCGCGTCACTAATTAGATGACGAGGCATTTGGCTACCTTAAGAGAGTCATAGTTACTCCCGTCGTTTGCCCGCGCTTGGTTGAATTTCTTCACTTTGACATTCAGAGCACTAGGTAGAAATCACATTGCGTTAGCATCTGCAGGGACCATCACAATGCTTTGTTTTAATTAAACAGTCAGATTCCCCTTGTCCGTACAAGTTCTAAGTCGACTGTTCGACGCCTAGGGAAAAGCCCCCGGCAGGGGACATTCTACACCCGTAGCCCAATCGGCACGCGACTGCCCACCCTTGCCGTGAGAGCAGCTCGGGTAGACTGCCAACAGCCCACGAGTTGAGGGCACAAACCCCTAAGACCAACCCTCAGAGCCAATCCTTTTCCTGAAGTTACGTATCTGTTTTGCTGACTTCCCTTACCTACATTGTCCTATTAACCAAAGGTTGTTGACCTTGGAGACCTGATGCGGTTATGAGTACGACCGGGCACAAATGGTACTAGGTCCTCCATATTTTCAAGGGCCGCCGAGGGCGCACCGGACACCACAAGACGTGTGGTGCTCTTCCAGCTGCTGGACCCTATCTTTGGGTGAACCGATTCCAGGGTGGGAAAGCTGTTAAAAAGAAAAGATAACTCTTCCCGGGGCCCCCGACGACGTCTCCGGATTTCCTAACGTTGCTGCCCGCCGCCATGTCCCGGTTCGAGAATATTAACCCGATTCCCTTTCGATGCTCGTGGAGAGTGCACCCTTGATACAAGGCTTCCCCATCTCTTAGGATCGACTAACCCATGTCCAAGTGTTGTTCACATGGAACCTTTCCCCACTTCAGTCTTCAAAGTTCTCATTTGAATATTTGCTACTACCACCAAGATCGACACCAGGGGCCGATCCACCCAAGCTCACACCCGAGGTTTCTCAACTATCCCCGCATCCTCCTACTCATCAGAGCCAAGCAATTGCTCTGACGGTCGAGTATAGGTTGCGCGCTTCAGCGCCATCCATTTTCGGGGCTAGTTGATTCGGCAGGTGAGTTGTTACACACTCCTTAGCAGATTTCGACTTCCATGACCACCGTCCTGCTGTCTTAATCAACCAACACCCTTTGTGGGATCTAGGTTAGCACGCAATTTGGCACTGCAACTCGACTTTCGGTTCATCCTGCATCGCCAATTCTGCTTACCAAAAATGGCCCACTTGGAGCTCTCGACTCCACGGCGTGGCTCAATGGAGCAGCCACACCCTCTTACCTATTTAAAGTTTGAGAATAGGTCGAGGGCGTTACGCCCCTGATGCCTCTGATCATTTGCTTTACCCGATAAAACTCACCCATGAGCTCCAGCTATCCTGAGGGAAACTTCGGAGGAAACCAACTACTAGATGGTTCGATTAGTCTTTCGCCCCTATACCCAAGTCAGACAAACGATTTTCACGTCAGTATCGCTACGAGCCTCCACCAGAGTTTCCTCTGGCTTCGCCCTTCTCAAGCATAGTTCACCATATTTCGGGTCACAACAGGTGCGCTCGCACTCGAACCCTTCGCCTAAGCTCAAGGTTGGTCGATGATGCACCCTCCCAGAGAGGGGATCTCGCCTGTTAACTTCCTTGCGCCTCATAGATTTTCAAACCCGCCGACTCGCACACATGTTAGACTCCTTGGTCCGTGTTTCAAGACGGGTCGAATGGAAAGCCTGCCAACCAAAACCATGAGCGCGCAGGTGCACACGGCCCGCCACAAGGGCGCACGCTTCGTTCCTCAACCACCGCAGTGATAAACCAACAGGCAGTAATCCACCCGCACTTGTGACGATGCAGCAGCCCATGTTGGTTTGCACCTCAAGTCGAGCGGCGGACCAGCCTGAGCCGTTCCGCATCCGACCGAGATGCATCGACAGCCTCCATCTGCTTCTCTCCCGACAATTTCAAGCACTCTTTAACTCTCTTTTCAAAGTCATTTTCATCTTTCCCTCGTGGTACTTGTTCGCTATCGGTCTCTTGCCCGTATTTAGCCTTGGATGGAATTTACCACCCAATAAGGGCTGCATTCCCAAACAACCCGACTCGCCGACAACACCTCGTAATGCGGCAGGGTCCCGGGCCGACGGGGCTGTCACCCTCTCAGGCACCCCCTTCCAAGGGACTTGGCCTAGGTCCACCGCTGACGACGCTTCTACATACTACAATTCAGGCAGCGCCGCAGCCCGATTTTCATGTTGGGCTCTTCTCGGTTCGCTCGCCACTACTAGGGGAATCCTTGTAAGTTTCTTTTCATCCACTTAATTATATGCTTAAACTCAGTGGCTGTTCTCGCCTGAGCTGGAGTCGCAAAGTTGGAGCTAAATCCTCCCTACCCCATGGGAGGACAAGAGAGAGCAAAGCAAGTTCGAGCGATGCCACACAAAGCCCGCATCGGCTAACGCTGACTGCCCATCCAAGGGGACAAGATCACTGCTCGCTGACGCACGCCACGAAACATCGCTTGAGGTATTTCAACCTACCGCACCGCACGGAGCATGGACGACCAGCTCCACTACTCCCTAGCATATTGCAGGGACCGCGTTTGAATGGGATGCAACCGCTAGACATACGTGCCCTTGACCGAGGCCTCGGGTGCGAATTGCATTCAAAAAATCAATGATTCACGGGATTCTTCAATTCACACTGAGTATCGCATTTCACTACATTTTTCATTGTAACAAGAGCTGAGATATCCGTTGCCGAGAGTCGTATCCACGTGTATTATCGAAAAATCGGCCACAAAACTGAATGGGGGCACCAACAACAAATGTAAGGCCAAGGGGTAAAAGGAGGAAAAATGCAGGAGAGAAAGAGAAACAAAGGTGTCTAACCCCCTCACAGGGGGAGGCTCGAACAGAGGACAATCTCCCCCAACCCCATGCCCTTGCAAAAAGGGGGGAAATGTGTGGAACAACGATCGAGAAGGACTAGGGTGGCCACCCTGAGAGCTCGCACTGCTATTAGCCCTTCCCCGACACCAGCCCACAATGATTCCCCCTTTTCTCCGAAGAGTTAGGGACCGAAAGGAAGAAAAGGGTAGAAAACAAAGCACAAACAAGGCGCAAGCCTCCGAAAGCCCCGTGCATTCGGCAAAAGGGGGGAACTGAAGGGGACGACAATCAAGAAGGACTAGGGTGGCCACCCCGGGAGCTCGCACTGCGTTTCGTCCTTCCAGAACACCAATCCACAACAATCCCACCTTTTCTCCATAATTCTAAGGGCCACGAGGAAGAAGGGAAGAAAACAACAAGAGAGAAAGGGATATATCAACCGTGGCTACCGGCTCACAAGGGGAGGCTTCAAACAGAGAACAAGCTCCCCCAACCCCGTGCCTTCGCAAAAAGGGGGGAAGTGCAGGGGACAGCGATCGAGAAGGACTACGGTGGCCACCCTGGGAACTCGCACTGCTTTTCGTCCTTCCCGAACACAAATCCACAACAATCCCACCTTTTCTCCGTAGAGCTAGGGGCCAAAAGGAAGAAGGGAAGAAAACAACATTAAAGAAAGAGATATATAAAACATGTCCACCGGCTCACAAGGGGAGGCTCAAATAGAAAACAAGCTTCCCCACCCTCGTGCCTTCGCAGAAAGGGGGGGAACTGCAGGGGACGATGATCGAGAAGGACTAGGGTGGCCACCCTCGGAACTCACACTTCTTTTCATCCTTCCTGAACACCAATCCACAACAATCCCACCTTTTCTCCGTAAATCCAAGGGGCCAAAAGCAAGAAGGGAAGAAAACAACAGGAAAGCAAGAGATATCAAACGTGGCTACTGGCTCACAAGAGGAGGCTCAAATAGAGAACAAGCTTCCCAAACCCCTCGCCCTCAAAAAAAGGGGGGAACTGCAGGGGACGGCGATCGAGAAGGACTAGGGTGGCCACCCTGGGAACTCGCACTGCTTTTCGTCCCTCCAGAACACCAATCCACAACAATCCCACCTCTCCTCCGTAAAGCTAGGGGGAAAAGGAAGAAGGGAAGAAACACCAAAGAAAAAAAGATCCCAAGAAAAGAGAGAAGCTCAACAGCACGCAGAGTAGATGTCCGCTAACCAAAAAGAAATCAAACAAGGCACCCAATCAAAAAAGTGTCCCACCTCTTCACACCCTCCCAAACGCATTCAGCACAACACCCTTTCCAGCTTTACAACATATAGCAAACAACCAAGCAAATAAATCACAACCTAAAACTGACCAATAGAAAAGACAAGGGCCACGATGAGACCAGTGTCTGGAGCATGTCACTGAGAGGCACACAGCCCCCTAACCTAGCGGCACAAGGCTTCAAACGCCAAATAGACTGCCGCCAATAACACAAACCCACCCCACTCTTGCACCCCTTCGTGTACAAAACACCCAACAATCTTTCCAGCGAGAGAGTTAACGGGGGTCAAATAATCAAACTCCAAAGAGGAGTTGTCACGGGCCGACGCTCAACGCTGGAGAAAGCCGCAGGCCACAAATACATCGATGGTGCAAGGCCACTAGAGAGAGGGACGTTCGCAAAGCGCACACCATGAAACAAAGAAATGACGCAAGTCCCACAAAAAACCCACAATCCAAAGGGAGGAACAAAGACATGACCCGCGACTTCTTTTTCCCTCAGAAGGGGAGTGGGTCATGAGAGGACGAGGAATTCCCTCGATGGCAAAGGCACGAGATAAGATTGCCACCCTCATGCTTGTCGGCGGGGAAAATTGCGATCTCGATGGAGCTCAGACCGAGGGATGGGTTTTTCATTACCTCGACACCCAACCCTTCTGCGAGGGCATGTCGAGGAATGGTCGGGAGGTGTCACACGGAATCAGTCAAGGGTGCAGACACAACTGACCTTCCTAGAAGTCTAAGACATTCTAATGACAAACAAAACAAACTGGAGCTATCCTTCTCTAAACATACATTATGATATGAGAAATCAAGTGTTTCATTCTTACCTTTGTCCAAACGCTGTTGTAGAAGTCCAAGCTTTGTTGATCTGGATGAGCTCCTCCTTTTCTCCAAAACCTGCAATCACCAACAGTCAAACAATTAAATAGCACCTGATTATAACATAAAACAAAGCATATTCAACACATAGACCAAGGAGTACATGAAATAACCCATTAACAACAAGTTATTGAGAAGAATGGACCAATTTGCATTAAAGGTAATCAAAAGGAACCATTACAACCTGAGCCTTGGTGTTGTGCAAGCTCCTTCCAGGGTCCACAAGAGTCTTCCTCTACTTTGACAAAGCTCACCCACTTCCAAATAGAACAAGTAAAGATGACAATCTCTCCTCACAAGCTTCTAAATGGGAGTCCTAATTCCTGCAGCATTTACCCTTAGAAATCTATAGCTTTCAACCTTCTTCCTTCTGGCTCAATGCCTCTTTTTATAGTGCTCAAGAGGAAGTTAATCAGGTCCACCATCAATGGGATAGTCCCCCTCTTTGGATGGGATCACTCCCTTATTGATGGGATAAGTTCCTCTTTGATAGGAGTGCATGAACCATCTGGAGGCGCTCAATACACATCAAACAACCTTCTAGAATGCTCTAGAAATGACCACAAGTAAGTTTTTGAAGATAAAACTTGCGCATTTTAACCTTTTCAGAGGGACGCACCTGCCCCTTTAGATAAAGAGCGTCCTTGGACGCAGAACTTATGAAAAAAAGGTGCGTACCCGCAGGCAAGGCTTGAGAGAACCTGCGTACCCAGAGATAAACATGTTTATAAAGACTTTCTCTCTTTCTTGGAGTTTGACATGGATAGTAGAGGCATAAGACTTGCTCAAGAGGGTAGTATGACTGTTGATTGAGCCATACCAACTGTAAATAGCCATGGTGACATTTTTTAGTGTAACAGGAGGGACTAGGGTGGCCAGCCCAATGGGTTGAACCGCTCTTCATCCATCCCATACTTGACTGCACCCTAACAATCTCACCTCACGGAAGGTTTGAGCTACCAGGCGTGCCCGCAACCACTCCCTCGACCCAACCACCAGCGAGAAATCTCACCCAAGCAACACATCAACCACCACCACCTTTTCGAGAGAACCAACTATGGAAGCCCGCACCCTTGGCCCATGCCTTCCAACGAACAAAAGACCGAGCACCGCCGCTACGAATGAGTCCAAATTTATCCATCGTATTTACCGAGCACCTCAACTCTGCAACAACCATGTCCAGCTGAACAGATCGTCGGAAGGGCTCCCAAGAAACAAGCTTCCGGACCCCCTACAGAAACAAATTGGGGGGAAGAAAAACAAAGGATGGGTGGGACAAGCACAAGCATGGCTTGCAAGTGCACACGAAAAAACAAGCGTAGTTACCTCGAGACAAGCAACCAACAATGTTCCCGCCAAAAACCAAACCCGCTCCCCTAGAGACGCACCACAAAGTCCCACATTGCAATCGAAACCCAACCAACCCGAACCAAAAACGAAAACCCCTGCTATCAATGATCCTATCGTAAGTTCACCTACGGTAACCTTGTTACGACTTCTCCTTCCTCTAAATGATAAGGTTCAATGAACTTCTCATGACGTTGACGGCAGCGAACCACCATCGTCGACGTAATCCGAACACTTCACCGGATCATTCAATCGGTAGGAGCGACGGGTGGTGTGTACAAAGGGTAGGGACGTAGTCAACACGAGTTGATGACACGCGCTTACTAGGAATTCCTCATTGAAGACCAATAATTGCAATGGTCTATCCCCATAACGATGCAATTTGAGAAGATTTCCCGATCCTCTTGAACCAGGAATAAAAACTCGTTGGTTGCATCAGTGTAGTGCGTGTGCGGCCCAGAACATCTAAGGGCATCACAAACCTGTTATTGCCTCAAACTTCCATGGCCTAAATGGCCATAGTCCCTCTAAGAAGCTAGCCGTGAAGGGAAACCTCTGCGTAGCTAGTTAGCAGGCTGAGGTCTTGTTCGTTATCGGAATTAACTAGACAAATCGCTCCACCAACTAAGAACGACCATGCACCACCACCCATAGAATCAAGAAAGAGCTCTCAATCTGTCAATCCTTACTATGTCTGGACCTGGTAAGTTTCCCCGTGTTGAGTCAAATTAAGTCGCAGGCTCCACCCCTGGTGGTGCCCTTCCGTCAATTCCTTTAAGTTTCAGCCTTGCGACCATACTCCCCCTGGAACCCAAACACTCTGATTTCTCAGAAGGTGCTGGCGGATTCCTTAGAGAAACATCCGTCGATCCCTGGTCGGCATCATTTATGGTTGAGACTAGGACGGTATCTGATCGTCTTTGAGCCCCCAGCTTTCGTTCTTGATTAATGAAAACATCCTTGGAAAATGCTTTCGCAGTGGTCCGTCTTTCATAAATCCAAGAATTTCACCTCTGACAATGAAATACGAATGCCCCCGACAGTCCCTATTAATCATTACTCCGGTTCTGAAGGCCAACACAATAGGACCAGACTCCTATCACATTATTCCATGCTAATGTATTCAGAGCATAAGCTTACTTTGAGCACTCTAATTTTTTCAAAGTAACAGCACCGGAACCGCGACCCAGCCAATTAAGGCCAGGAGCACGTCGCTGACAAAAGGAATAGAAGGGCAGGTGCACACCGAGTAGTCGGACCGACCCTTACGACCCAAGATCCAACTACGAGCTTTTTAACTGTAACAACTTAAATATATGCTACTGGAGCTAGAATTACTGCGACTGCTGGCACCAGGCTTGCCCTCCAATAGATCCTCATTAAGGGATTTAGATTGTACTCATTCCAATTACCAGACTCGATGAGCCTAGTATTGTTATTTATTTTCACTACCTCCCCATGTCAGGATTCGGTAATTTGTGCACCTGCTGCCTTCCTTGGATGTGGTAGTCATTTCTCAGGCTCCCTCTCCAGAATCGAACCCTAATTCTACGTCACCCGTCACCACCATGGTAGGCCTCTATCCTACCATCGAAAGTTGATAGGGAAAAAATTTGAATGAAGCATCGCCAGCACAAGGGTTGTGTGATCTTTCGAGTTATCATGATTCACCCGCATGGGCGCCCGCACAACCGAAACGAAGCGACAAGGGAGAGCCAGGAAAATGAACTGCATGAACAAGCACAAAGCCAACCTTGGGTCACAACTTAGCATTTTCGATACGGGCTCATTCACCCGGGCGCGCCCTCACCCAAACGAGTTCACACGGACGCCCTCAAACGACCCACCCAAACGATTTTTCATGGGCGCCCGAACGACCGAAATGAAGCGACAAGGGAGAGCCAGGAAAACGAGCTGCACGAATGTGCACAAAGCCAACCTCGGGTCACAACTTAGCATTTTTGATACGGGCTCGTTCGCCCGAGCGTGCCCTCGCCCGAACGACCCGCCCGAACGAGTTCACACGAACGCCCTCAGACGACCTGCCCGAACGACCGAAACAAAGCGACAAGGGAGAGTCGAGCAAATGAGCTGCATGAACGTGCACAAAGCCAACCTGGGGTCACAACTTCGCATTTTTGATACGGTCTTGTTCGCACGGGCGCGCCCTCGCTCGAACGACCCACTTGAACGAGTTCACACGGACGCCCTCAAACGACCCGCCCGAACGACCGAAACGAAGCGACAAGGGAGAGGCGGGCAAAAGAGATGCACGAACATGCATAAAGCCAACCTCGGGTCACAACTTAGCATTTTTGATACGGGCTCGTTCGTCCGAGCGTGCCCTCGCCCGAACGACCTGCCCGAACGACCTGCCCGAACGAGTTCACACGGGCGCCCTCAAACGACCTGCCTGAACGATTTTTCATGGGCGCTCGAACAACCGAAACGAACCAACAAGGGAGAGTCGAGCAAACAAGCTACAAGACCATGCACAAAGCCAACCTCGGGTCACAACTTAGCATTTTTGATATGGGCTCGTTCGCCCAGGCGCTCCCTCGCCCGAACGAGTTCACATGGGCACCCTCAAACGACCCGCCCGAACGATTTTGCATGGGCACTCCAATGACCGAAACGAATCGACAAGGGAGAGCCGAGAAAATGAGTTGCATGAACCTTCACAAAGACAACATCGGTTCACAACTTAGCATTTTTAATACGGGCTCGTTCGCTCGGGCACGCCCTCACCCGAACGACGCGCCCGAACGAGTTCACACGGGCGCCCTCAGACGACCCGCCCAAACGACCGAAACGAACCAACAAGGGAGAGTCGGACAAACAAGCTGCACGAACGTGCACAAAGACAACCTCTGGTCACAACTTAGCATTTTTTATACACGCTCATTCGCCCGGGCGTGCCTTTGCCCGAACGACCCTCCCGAACAGGTTCACACGGGCGCCCTCAAACGGCCCGGCCGAACGATTTTGCATGGGCGCCTGAATGAACGAAATGAAGCGACAAGGGAGAACCGGGCAAACGAGCTACACGAACATGCCCAAAGCCAACCTCGGGTCACAAATTAGCATTTTTGATATGGGTTAGTTCGCCCGGGCGCGCACTTGCCCGAACGACCCACCCGAACGAGTTCACACGGGCGCCCTCAAACGACCCGCCCGAACAACCGAAACGAACCGAGAAGGGAGACTCGGGCAAACGAGCTGCACGAACATGCACAAAGCCAACCTCGGGTCACAACTTAGCATTTTTGGTACGGGATCGTTTGCCCGGGCGCACCCTCGCCTTAACGACCCGCCGGAACGAGTTCACATGGGCGCCCTCAAACGACCCGCCTGAACGACCGAAACGAACCGACAAGGGAGAGCCAGGCAAATGAGCTGCATGAACGTGCACAGAGCCAACCTCGGGTCACAACTTAGCATTTTTGATACGGCTCGTTCGCCCGGGCGTGCCCTCGACTGAACGACCCGCCCGAACGAGTTCACACGGGCACCCTCAAACGACCCGCCCGAACGACTGAAACGAACCGACAAGGGAGAGACAGGAAAATGAGCTGCATGAACATGCACAAAGCCAACGTCGGGTCACAAATTAACATTTTTGATACAGGCTTGTTCGCCCGGGTTCGCCCTCGCCTGAACAACCCGCCCGAACGAGTTCACACGGGCGCCCTCAAACGACCCACCCGAACGACCGAAACGAACCGAAAAGGGAGAGTCGGGCAAACGAGCTGCATGAACGTGCACAAAGCCAACCTCGGGTCACAACTTAGCATTTTCTATAAGGGCTCATTCGCTGGGGCGCGCCCTCGCCCGAACGACCCGCCCGAACGAGTTCACACGGGCGCCCTCAAACGACCTGCCCGAACGAGTTCACACGGGCGCCCTCAAACAACCCGCCCGAACAAGTTCACACGGGCGCCCTCAAACGACCTGCCTGAACGAGTTCACATGGGCGCCCTCAAATGACCCGCCCGAACGAGTTCACATGGGCGCCCTCAAACGACCCGCCCGAATGACTGAAACGAAGCAACAAGGGAGAGCCCGGCAAACGAGCTGAACAAACGTGCACAAAGCCAACCTCGGGTCACAACTTAGCATTTTTGATACGGGCTCGTTCGCTCGGGTGCGCCCTCACCCAAACGACCCGCCCAAATGAGTTCACATGGGTGCCCTCAAACGACCCACCCAAACGAGTTCACACGGGCGCCCTCAAACGACCCGCCCGAACGACTGAAATGAACCGACAAGGGAGAGCTGGGCAAACGAGCTACATGAACATGCACAAAGCCAACCTCGGGTCACAACTTAGCATTTTTGATACAGGCTCATTCGCCTGGGAGATCCCTCGCCCGAATGACCGTGTCATGCCCCTACACCTGCGATAGTCTTCCAACTGCTTGTAGCAAGGTGCGGCACCACCGAATGCGTTCTTTTCACCAATACTAACATTCGTGGACTACGTCTACTTCCACATTAACATACTTAGCTTGTGTTTCACAACTAAGTAAAAGTAATTATCCTTTATACTTAATGAAGCCCATACTCATTCATTATCATCATGCAATTAACCAAGAACATCAACAATTGCAACAAGTATAAAGGGGAGGGGCAACTCCCGAACAAGTCTGCCCGACAATATATTATATCAGTTTCTCAATAATACAATCATCAAGTATACTTGGCAAAACTCCAAGTCTATACTTAGAATATTTTACAACCGAGGCATAGAACTGCCTTTACAACACTTGTGCCAATCTTACACGGTAGGAGGGTGCTCACCCGAGACACCTAGAACTCCCCCTTAAGTCCTGCACATCTCTGCATGTTCTTCATCCAACACTCGGCTCACCGTACCAACCATCGACCAAGAAGTAACTCTGCGCAATCCTCAAACCATGCGCATGAGCTATGCGCATTTACCAACTAAAATTGTGCACCTTTTACCCTCTTGTCTTGTGCGTACTCCAAGTGCGAAGTTGGATTGTCAAAATGGCTCCAACGCATGTTTATATATACACATGTTTCAACGTTTTTACAGGCGGTCCCTTATGTGGGTGGTAGCCCCTGGCCGACCTCCAAACTAACACATAAGCGCCCAAAATACATGCTCTTTGTGTCGGCCATGCCTTAACGCATGCCTCTCCCAAGTCACATATAAGTTACCAACACTTAGCCGAATATTTGTCCAAGTGTCGTTTGTCGTCGCATATGACTCCACGATATTGTCGCAACCAACTCACCGAAATGTTGCATTCTGCCCACCCGCGTGCCCACGCACCCGCCCGTGTGCCCGACTCGTCCGCGTGCACGATGCTCACCCAGCGCCCATCGCACCAATGTTCCGAGGACCTTACATCCTCCTCCACCTGAAATCATTGTCGTCCTCGAAAACATACCATCCCGGTAGTCATCCACCAAGATCATCACTCATTTTTTATGTGAACTCCTCTTCGCAAGGCAAACATCCTTGCAACATATGTAGAGACTCTTCTCCACTATGTTCCGGCTCAATGACCAGCTGCCACCAAGCTCACCATACCAAGGCATGCACATCCACGATATGCTCTCCATCAGATATCTTCTTGATCCATGATTGCTGACCTCTTGTCTTCATCATGTGTCCCCATGTGAACCTTCGTCATGATACTCCAGCATAATGCCAACACATCTTTGTACACTTCCGAACCTCATGTTTGAACTAGTCGGGTGATCAGTCCAACCATACGCTCAAACCATAAGAGTGAACATCCTCATGTCATCATCAGTTGTTCCTCAAACATCTGCCACATCCTTGACACATCAAGAATCCATCTCCATAGTCCATGCTCAGGTCCATGGAAACTCCATCCATCTCATCTGTAACATGTCATGATGCTTGATGCCAAGCCATCCATGCACCATCAATCATACCTGCTCCATGTCTAAGGGACTCACTGCCATGAGCAGCTAACAATGAGTCTCATCTTCTTCATCCATCTAAGAAGATGTAGAGGGAGTAGAGCCTGAAGGCTCTCCCTCACTAATCAACTCGATCCATCTATTAGGATCCTCAATCTCCATCCTTTGTAGATAAGTAACCCGGTCTTCCTTCTGGACATCCGGTCTCACATATACCTCCTCATCATCATCATAATCCTCAACCGAATCTAGCCTTCTTGACAAATCCAAGATGCTATCTGAAAGTGATCTAATGACCAATGACTGCTCGGTAAGCTTTGCCTCAATAGTAGACAATCTCTTATTCACCTTTTCCTTATCCTCCATTTGCATCACTCCTAATTTACAATCAAGCCTTGTCACACCAATGGTTGGAACACCAATGGGTACATCTTCCCTTCCATCATAAATGTAGAGCTTCTTCAAATGTGGAACAATAATAACATCGAATTGTTTCATGAATTCCATCCCTAATACAGCCTCATAGTCATCAATCTGCACTATAGTGAAGTCCACCTTCCCGATCCATTCACCAAGTGTAGTGTCCACCCTCTCAGCTATACCAAGAATCTCAATAGGAGGAGAATTCACTGTCTTCATTTGTGCCTTTGCCGGTACAAATTTCAGCCCAATTCTTCTCGTAGTATCTTCACCCATGAAGTTGTGAGAAGCCCCACTATCCACCATAGTGAGTACATCAGCACCTCCAACCTTATCTGAACATACTCCAATCTGTTCCTTTCAGGATCCCTTCTAGAGGCCACCTCCGTAGTAGTAGAAGCACCAAGTATCTGCATCATCCCCACAAAAGCACCTTCATTCTTCACATCAGATTGTGCAATAGCAGCCACCTTTGGTTTAGAAGGACAATTCTTCACCGTGTGTGGTCCAGCACATATCCAACACTTCAAGGCTTTCTTCGTCTTCGAACTATCATCTGATTTCGAAGCATCTTCCTTCTTCTTATCTTTCGGTTTATTGGACTTCTTCTTCCTATCATCAGAAGTCTCATCATAATGTTGCACCAACCTGTCAACAGCAGCAAAAGCTTCCTCAAGTTTCCTAATCTTCTGCCTCTTCACTTCATTGCTTGCCCAAGGCTTCAATCCAATAATGAAGTTGAACACCTTGTCCCTCTCTGCCATGTCAGGAAGTTCCAGAGCTGCACTTGCAAACTCCCGCTGATATGCTTGTATGCTTCCGATCTGCTTTATGTACTTAATCTTCATCCTTGCTTCCCATGTTTCATCCTGAGGACTAAAATGAGTCTGCAAAGCCTTCTTCATGTCATCCCACGAAGTAATGTCATCAGCACTACCATTGGCAATCTGATCCAACCTCCTTCGCAACCACATCTTAGCATCCTTTGTTAAGAACTGAGCAGATACTTTGACCTTTGTCTCATCATCAGATAGACCTAATCGTTCCAAGTATTGCTCCATGTCCCATAGAAATTTACCAAGAGTCTTCGCATTCCTTGTGCCATCATAAGATTCTGGTTCCTTGACCTTTACATGAGGCACTCGTCCACCTGAGTTATGCCTCACGGCCTTCTTCAACACTGCTATCTCATCCTTGGCTTCGTCAAGATTTTTCTTCAAGTTCACGATCTCTGCAAGACCCTGATCCCTTGCTTCTTCAACCTCCTTGACCCTTACTTCAAGTTGTGTACACATAAGATCAGTGTACTCATACTGTGTTTGGAGTTCAGCATGTTGTGTTCGGAGTTCATCGAGCTCTTCCTTTGTCTTCAAGTTGGCCTCTTGTTCTTTAGCAAACAAGTCCATCTTCTTATCCCAAGAAGTCTCCATATCTTCCATCTTTTCCAACCCCTTTTCAATGAACCCAATAGTAGTATCCTTCATAACTTGACTAGACCCAGCCTGAGATTCGACCGCCATTTCTAACAGCTTCTTTCTCCTTTGCAATCTAGTTTCAACCATTCAACAACTTCACCAAGTCACCTGCAACCCGAACCAACTCTTGTTCCACTTCGTGTGAAATGGTTTCCTTCACCTGCAAGTACCTATCACGAGCAAACCTTGCTCAATAGCTTCAAACCGAAGTCTTGTTCTCACCTGTCAAGTGTACACCGGCTTCAATGCTTCAACACCTGAACCTGTTCACAGGCTTCAATCTTCATGAGAAAACCTGCTCACCAGCTCTAGACCGAGCTCTGATACCACCTTCACTTCGGTCAAGGTGTGTAGCAGCTACAACCTTCAAAACTTGGAACCAGCTGCTCTGATACCACCTATCACGCCCCTACACCTGCGGTAGTCTTCTAACCGCTTGTAGCAAGGTGCGGCACCACCGAACTCGTTCTTTTCACCAATACTAACATTCGTGGACTACGCCTACTTCCACATTAACATACTTAGCTTTTGTTTCGCAACTAAGTAAAAGCAATTATCCTTTATACTTAATGAAGCCCATACTCATTCATTATCATCATGCAATTAAACAAGAACATCAACAATTGCAACAAGTATAAATGGGAGGGGCAACTCCCGAACAAGTCTGCCCGACAATATATTACATCAGTTTCTCAATAATACAATCATCAAGTATACTTTGCAAAACTCCAAGTCTATACTTAGAATATTTTACAACTGAGGCATAGAACTGCCTTTACAACACTTGTGCCAATTTTACACAGTAGGAGGGTGCTCACCCGAGACACCTAGAACTCCCCCTTAAGTCCTGCACATCTCTGCACGTTCTTCATCCAACACTTGGCTCACTGTACCAACAATCGACCAAGAAGTAACTCTACGCAATCCTCAAACCATGCGCATGAGCTATGCGCATTTACCAACTAAAACTGCGCACCCTTTACCCTCTTGTCTTGTGCATACTCCAAGTGCGAAGTTGGATTGTCAAAATGGCTCCAACGCATGTTTATATATAAACATGTTTCAACGTTTTTACAAGCGGTCCCTTATGCGGGTGGTAGCCCCTGGCCGACCTCCAGACTAACACATAAGCGCCCAAAATACATGCTCTTTGTGTCGGCCATGCCTTAACGCATGCCTCTCCCAAGTCGCATATAAGTTACCAACACTTAGCCGCATTTCTGTCCAAGTGTCATTCGTCGTCGCATATGACTCCACGGTATCGTCGCAACCAACTCGCCGAAACGTCGCATTCTGCCCGCCCGCGTGCCCACGTGCCCGCTCGCGCACCCGACTCATCCGCGTGCACGATGCTCACCCCGCGCTTGTCGCACCAATGTTCCGAGGACCTTACAGACCCGCTCGAATGAGTTCACACGGGCGCCCTCAAATGACCTGCCCAAACGACCCGCCCGAACGAGTTCACATGGGCGCCCTCAAACGACCGGCCCGAACGAGTTCACACAGGTGTCCTCAAATGACCCACCCGAACGAGTTCACACGAGCACCCTCAAACGACCCGCTCGAGCGACCGAAACGAAGCAACAAGGGAGAGACCGGAAAACGAGCTGAACGAACATGCACAAAGCTAACCTTGGGCCACAACTTAGCATTTTTGATACGGGCTCGTTTGCCCGGGTGCGCCCTCGCCTGAAGGACCCGCCTGAACGAGTTCACACAGGCACCCTCAAACGACCTGCCTGAATGACCAAAAGGAACTGACAAGGGAGAGCCGGGAAAACGAGCTGCACGAACGTGCACAAAGCCAACCTCGGGTCACATCTTAGCATTTTTGGTACGGGCTCGTTTGCACGGGCGCGCCCTCGCCCGAACGACCTGCCCGAACGAGTTCACACGGGCGCCCTCAAACAACCCGCCCGAACGACCGAAACGAACTGACAAGGGAGAGCCGGGCAAACGAGCTGCACGAACGTGAAAAAATCCAACCTCGGGTCACAATTTAACATTTTTGATATGGTCTCGTTCGCCCCGGTGCGCCCTCGCCCGAACGAGTGCACACGAGCGCCCTCAAACGACCCGCCCGAGCGAGTTCACATGGGCGCCCTCAAATGACCCGCTCGAACGAGTTCACACGGGCGCCCTCAAACAACCCGCCTGAACGAATTCACACGGGCGCCTTCAAACGACCTGCCCGAACGAGTTCACATGGGCGCCCTCAAACGACCCGCGCGAACGACCAAAACAAAGCAACAAGGGAGAGCCCGACAAACGAGCTGAACGAAAGTGCACAATGCCAACCTCTGGTCACAACTTAGCATTTTTGATACTAGCTCATTCGCCCGAGCGCGCACTCGCCCGAACGACCCACCCGAACATGTTCACATCGGTGCCCTCAAACGACCCGCCCGAACGACCGAAACGAACCAACAAGGGAGAGTCGGGCGAGCGAGCTGCACGAATGTGCACAAAGCCACCCTCAGGTAACAACTTAGCATTTTTGATACGGGCTTGTTCGCCCGGGAGCGCCCTCGCCCGAACAAGTTCACACGGGCGCCCTCAAACGACCTGCTCGAACGAGTTCACATGAGCGCCCTTGAATAACCCGCCCGAATGAGTTCACACGGGCGCCCTCAAATGACCCGCCCGAAAGAGTTCACGCGGGCGCCCTCAAACGACCCACCCGAATGACCGAAACGAAGCAACAAGGGAGAGCCCGGCAAACGAGCTGAACGAACGTGCACAAAGCCAACCTCGGGTCACAACTTAGCATTTTTGATACGAGCTCGTTCGCCCGGGCGTGCCCTCGCCCGAACGACCTGCCCGATCGAGTTCACACGGGCGCCATCAAATGACCCGCCCGAACGACCAAAACGAACCAACAAGGGAGAGCCGGGAAAACGAGCTGCATGAACGTGCACAAAGCCAACCTCAGGTCACAACTTAGAGATTTTGGTACGGGCTCGTTCACCCAGGTGCGCCCTCGCCCGAACGAGTTCACACGGGCGCCCTCAAATGACCTGCCCGAATGACCGAAACGAACCGACAAGGGAGAGCCGGGCAAACGAGCTGCACGAACGTGCACAAAGCCAACCTTGGGTCACAACTTAGCATTTTTGATACGGAATCGTTTGCCCGGGCGCACCCTCGCCCGAACGAGTGCACACGGGCGCCCTCAAACGACCCGCCCCAACGACCCACTCGAACGAGTTCACACGGGTGCCCTCAAATGACCCGCCCGAACGAGTTCACACGGGCACCCTCAAACGACCCTCCCGAATGACTGAAACGAAGCAACAAGGGAGAGCCCAACAAACGAGCTGAACGAACGTGCACAAAGCCAACCTCGGGTCACAACTTAGCATTTTTAATATGGGCTTGTTCGCCCGGGCACGCCCTCGCCCGAACGACCCGCCCAAACGAGTTCACACGGGCGCCCTCAAACGACCCGCCCGAACGACCAAAACAAACCGACAAGGGAGATCCAGGCAAACAAGCTGCACGAACGTGCACAAAGCCAACCTTGGGTCACAACTTAGCATTTTTGATACGGGCTCGTTCGCCCGAGAGCACCCTCACCTGAACGAGTTCACACGGGCGCCCTCAAACGACCAGCCCGAATGAGTTCACATAGGCACCCTCAAACGACCCGCCCGAATGACCCACCCAAACGAGTTCCCACGGGCGCCCTCAAACGACCTGCCCGAACGACCCGCCTTAACAAGTTCACACGGGCGCCCTCAAACGACCCGCCCAAACGACCGAAACGAAGCAACAAGGGAGAACCCGGCAAACGAGCTGAAAAAACATGCACAAAGGCAACCTCGACTCACAAATTAGCATTTTTGATACGGGCTCATTCGCTCGGGTGCGCCCTCGCTCGAACAACCCACCCGAACGAGTTCACACGGGCGCCCTCAAACGACCCGCCCGAACGACCGAAACAAACCGACGAGGGAGAGTCGGGCAAACGAGCTGCACGAACATGCACAAAGCCAACCTCGGGTCACAACTTAGCATTTTTGGTACGGGCTCGTTCGCCCGGGCGCAGCCTCGCCTGAACGACCCGTGCGAATGAGTTCACACGGGCGCCCTCAAACAACCCACCCAAACGACCGAAATGAACCGACAAGGGAGAGCCGGGCAAACGAGTTGCATGAACGTGCACAAAGCTAACCTCGGGTCACAACTTATCATTTTTTATACGGGCTCATTTGCCCAAGTGCTCCCTCGCCCGAACGAGTTCACATGGGCACCCTCAAACGACCCGTCCAAATGACCGAAACGAACCGAAAAGGGAGAGCCGGGCAAACGAGCTGCACGAACGTGCACAAAGCCAACCTCGGGTCACAACTTAGCATTTTTGATACGGGCTCGTTCGCCCGGGCGTGCCCTCGCCCAAACGACCCACCCGAACGAGTTCACACGGGCACCCTCAAATGACCCGCCTGAACGACCCGCCTGAACGAGTTCACACGGGCGCCCTCAAACGACCTGCCCGAACGAGTTCACATGGGCGCCCTCAAATGACCCGCTCGAACGAGTTCACACGAGCACCCTCAAACGACCCGCCCGAACGACCGAAACGAACCGACAAGCAAGAGCTAGGCAAACGAGCTGGACGAACGTGCACAAAGCCAACCTCGGGTCACAACTTAGCATTTTTGATACGGGCTCATTCGCCCGGGGGTGCCCTCGCCCGAACGACCCGCCTGAACGAGTTCACACGGGCGCCCTCAAATGACCTACCTGAACGACCCGCCCAAACGAGTTCACATGGGCGCCCTCAAACGACCTGCCCAAACGACCCACCCGAACGAGTTCACACGGGCGCCCTCAAACGACCTGCCCAAATGACCCGCCCGAACGAGTTCACACGGGCGCCCTCAAATGACCTGCTTGAACGACCGAAACTAACTGACAAAGGAGAGCCAGGCAAACGAGCTGCACAAACGTGCACAAAGCCAACCTCAGGTCACAACTTAGCATTTTTTATACGGGCTCGTTCACACGGGCGCGCCCTCGCCCGAACAACCCGCCCGAATGAGTTCACACGGGCGCCCTGAAACGACCCGCCCGAACAACCCGCCTGAACAAGTTCACACGGGCGCCCTCAAACGACCCGCCCGAACGACCCACCCGAACAAGTTCACATGGGAGCCCTCAAACGACCCGCCCGAACGAGTTCACATGGGCACCCTCAAGCGACCCGCCCGAACGAGTTCACACGGGCGCCCTCAAACGACCCACCCGAACGATTTTGCATGGGTGCCCGAACGACTGAAACGAAGCGATAAGGGAGAGCGGGGCAAATGAGCTGCACGAACGTGTACAAAGTCAACCTCGGGTCACAACTTAGCATTTTTGATACGAGCTCGTTCGTCCGGGTGCGCCCTCGCCCGAACGAGTTCACACGGGCGCCCTCAAACGACATGCCCGAACGAGTTTGCACGGACGCCCTCGCCCGACCCACCTGAACGGGTTTGTACGGATGCCCTCACCCGACCCGCCCGAACGACCCACCCGAATGGGTTTGACGGACGCCCTCACCCAAATGACCTGCCCGAACGGGTTTGCATGGACGACCTCGCCCGACCCACCCGAAAATTTTTGCACGGATGACCTTGCCCGACCTGCCTGAACGAGTTTACACGGGTGCCCTCAAATGACCCGCCCAAACAAGTTTTCATGGAAAACCACCCACCCGAAGGAGTGTTTACACGGCAAACAACCCGCTCGAACTAGTTTACGTGGGCTCCAACACACGACCAAAACTAAGTCACAAGGGAGATTCGGGTAAACGGGCTGCACGATCATGCACAAGGCCCACTCCCATTCACAACTTAGCATTTTTTATACGGCCACGTGTGCCCTGGGCACCGTCACACGACACGAAATGACACGAACCGACCCGTTTGCATGGGCACCCACACATGACACGCCCCAACCCGCCCGAATGAAATTTTGGGTTTCCATGGGCGCACGACATGCCCAAGTTTCCTCTGACAAGGAACTTGCCCAAGCTCCTTTGTAGTTGGGAACTTGTTAGAACTCCCTCTTAGCTAGGGACTTGTCCATTCATCAACAACGTCTTCTTCGTGGGTCCTTCAGCCGCTTGATATCCTTCTTTCCTTCGATGTCTTGAAGTCTTTGTTTGAACTTCTTCTTGGCAGGGTACCGGCCATCGATCACTTCCCCCCCTGGTTTGTCATGTAATTGCTCCCTTCGTGGAAAGTGGCCTTCTTGATATATATAAGGTCCTCTTTGTCATCTAGCTACTCCTTTGTCACCTTGTCTATCCTTCATAACACTTATCACATGGATGCTTAGTTGTAGTCGCTTGTTCCCATACTTTTATTTAGTGGCCCTTCCTGACTTCATCGTGATATTGCTCTTCATCATGACATATTTGTAGAGTGGAAACGGTTATCTGCACCTTACTATCTCCAAGGCCTTCGTAGGTGTCAAGGATCCTTTATCTTTTTCTTCCTTTGTCAGAGTTTCCGTTCCTTCTTTCGAGAGATGTTGAGGAATCTTGTCAAATAGTTATTCTTTGTGACCACGATGTTCTTCATTTGCTTCTTATTGGATTGATTGGTCAACCACCTTATACTCCTTATGAGAGCACTTCTTCATGTTGACCTTTACTCCACTGTAGCACATGCCTTCGAGCATGTCGTTGGCGAAAGAGATCCTTTTATTCTTGATCGTGATTCTAGAACTTTTCCCATGACCCAATCAATATATATGATGACATGACTTAAACTTTGATACATACATACCTCACCTTAATTATGCTTTTATCATCGCCGCTTTATTTGATAGTTCTCCTCGATTGGTGTAGCCTTTCTTGCTTCATCTGCTCTCGCCTGTATATCATCCTCTCTTGAATCCCATAAATGGGACCCCCAATGAGACCTCTACCCCCTCTGAAAGAAGACTTTAAGAAAAGAGGTTGACTTAGTCATAGGAGGATATTCCTTCTTTTGCTTCTTGTCATCTTCTTTCACTTCTTGAGTTACATGAGCTTCTTCCCTTTTTCTCTTGTTGTTGTTGTCCTTCTTAAGTTTAGGACAATCCCTTTGTAGTGTCCATACTCTTGGCATCCAAACCGTTGGACTTTGGGCATGTAGTGGTCCCAACCAATTTGTTACTTTCCTTGCAAAAAGACACTGAGGTATACTCAGAAGGGGACATATACTTACTTGATAGAGTTTGAGATGTAGTGAACTTGCTTTCTTCTTGAAGACTTGATGGATTGCCTTCCTTAGATCTTGATGTTGTTCAAGTTACTTTCTTCAAATGGACTTGCTTGATGACTTGACTCGTAGTGCCTTTCATTCTTCAAGATGGTGTAGCTTGATGTAGGTCCCTCTTTGATTTGTTCTTCTTGTAGGTGCCTTTATAAAAGGCGTTTCTTCTTGCTTTGTAGTCTTCCATGATGAATGACAGATTGTAGAGCTTCTTGTCCTTGATGTGATTGAGACTTCTTGGCTCGACGCTTCAACCTTGCAGATGTTCTTGAGATTCCCTTTCCTTGATGTGTCACCTTAGCTCCGATACCACGTTGAAGAATCTGGGGCAATGGGTTATAACGGGATTCTTCTAGACTTGATAACAATTTGCGAAGCTCTTTTGCAATTTATCATGTTATCTTAATCTTCTTCTCTTCCTATTAATGCATGTGTTTACTTTCATCAAACTGGTGCCAAAAACATAAGAACAAGAACACAAGATGTTGGCTCTCTTCCAAGGAAAAACCTCTCTCTCTCTCTCAGAGAGGAAAACCCTTTCGTAAATTTCTCTCATTGAAGCTTCTTATTGGTCATTGCGAAGCCCCAGACCCTTGACAATAATATCCCCCAATCATAAGTTGAGTCCTTCCTAATCTCTGCACTTTGTTTCTTCGGCGCTTCGTTCCCTTGCACTCTGTCCTCCTTTCAACTTTTGATAGTCCGTGGTGGACTAGCTCTAGAAGAGACTCCAAACTTTGATCCTTAGTGAGATCCTTTACCAATGAAGAAACCTTCATTTTCTTGACCAACCGAGCCTTTTTCTTGATGTGAGGTTGCAGGCTTGATGTACACCAAGTTTACTACACCTGGGGCGATTACCATCTCGATGAGACACGGGAATCGCAAATTTCCCGCGCTTGGGATGCTTTCAACTAGGCGGGACATGGAATCCCCGGGTTCCCCGCAATTTGGCGACCTTTGTCGAGGAGGGACTGGGAGACCCCATGTCACGCTCCTATCCTAGTGGTAGTATTTCAACCACGCATAAGCGGGTGCGACATCGCTGTACTTTTTCTTTTTACCAATACTTAAGTACACGGTCTGAGCCTACTTCAACACTCGGTCAATTTTCCAATAAGTGTTCTTAACAATGCAGTGAAAATAACTTACCATAAATTTATCTTCTTCAAATATTCTTTCAACCTGTCGTGTCGTGTGGTCATGCTGCACTAGCCCGCGGCCTGCACGACACAACTCCACACCTGAACTATGAACCCGTCTGCCCGACTTTCCCTTCTGCGGCGCCCAAACTCTGCCTCTCGGTGTGGTCCATAGTGAGGGCGCATGGCCCGCATGCAGTTCGACCTCCCTGCCCAAACGGTAACCCTTCCCACTCTTCCTGTCTTTGCTACCAAGCCCAACCCGCCCTCTGTAATCCGCCCGTCGGTGCAGCCCTCTTACCCACGTCCTTCTCTTCCTTTTGTTTTCACCCATCTCCTTCCTTCGCACTTGTTCTCTGATGTGGAAGTCTGAGTTCAATGTCCCTTGGTCGAACGCCATCCTCCTTACTTATACGCATCCTTTCGCCCAAGGGCTGTGTCTCTCAAGGATAACAAGGGTCAGCTCCATCAACATGCATGCCCGACTGACCTGACACATAACCTCGACACGCCCCATTCTAACGAACATCCACGTCCCTTTGTGTGCACCATCGCACCCATGGGTCGGCTCCAACACCTCGCCGATTACACGGTAGCTTCACGCCACTGGCTTTTCAACCAAGCATGATGACCAATTGTGTGAATCAACGATTCCTCTCGTACTAAGTTGAATTACTATTGCGGTGCGGTTCATCAGTAGGGTAAAACTAACCTGTCTCACGACGGTCTAAACCAAGCTCACGTTCCCTATTGGTGGGTGAACAATCCAACACTTGGTGAATTCTGATTCACAATGATAGG
>CM062817.1:1025666178-1025738678 GCA_031772625.1 Pinus tabuliformis
ATGCGGCAGGGTCCCGGGCCGATGGGGTTGTCACCCTCTCATGCACCCCCTTCCAAGGGACTTGGCCCAGGTCCACCGCTGAGGATGCTTGTACAGACTACAATTCAGGGAGCACCGCCGCCCGATTTTCATGTTGGGCTCTTCCCAGTTCGCTCGCCGCTACTAGGGGAATCCTTGTAAGTTTCTTTTCCTCCGCTTAATTATATGCCTAAACTCAGCGGGTGTTCTCGCCTGATCTGGGGTCGCAAAGTTGGAGCTAAATCCACCCTACCCCATGAGAGGACAAGAGAGAGAAAAGAAAGTTCGAGCGATGCCACACAAAGCCCGCATCAGCTAACACCGACTGCCCATCCAAGGGGACAAGATCACCGCTTGCCGACGCACACCATGAAACATCGCTTGAGGTATTTCAGCCGTCCGCACCGCATGGGGCATGGACGACTAGCTCCGCTGCTCCCTAGCATATTGCAGGGAGCGCGTTTGAATGGGATGCGATGCCCAGACAGATGTGCCCTCGACCGAGGCCTCGAGCGCAAATTGCGTTCAAAAACTCAATGATTCACGGGATTCTGCAATTCACACTAAGTATCGCATTTCGCTATGTTCTTCATCGTAATAAGAGTCAAGAGTCGTTTCCACGTGTATTACCGAAAAATCGGCCACAAAACTGAATAGGGGCACCCCCCAACAACAAATGTAAGGCCAAGGGGCAAAAGGAGGAAAAATGCAGGAGAGAAAGAGAAACAAAGGTGTCTAACCCGCTCATAGGGGGAGGCTCGAACAGAGGAAAATCTCCCCTAGCCCCACGCCCTCAAAAAAAGAGGGGAAATGCATGGAAAAATGATCGAGAAGGACTAGGGTGGCGACCCCAGGAGCTCACACTACTTTTAGCCCTTCCCCGACACCAGCCCACAACGATTCCCCCTTTTCTCCGTAGAGTTAGGGACCGAAAGGAAGAAAAGGGTAGAAAACAAAGCACAAAAAAGGCACAAGCCTCTGAAAGCCCCGTGCCTTTGGCAAAAGGGGGGAACTGAAGGGGATGACGATCAAGAAGGACTAGGGTGGCCACCCCGGGAGCTCGCACTGTGTTTCATCCTTTCGGAACACCAATCCACAACAATCCCACCTTTTCTCTGTAATGCTAGGGGCCACGAGGAAGAAGGGAAGAAAACAACAAGAGAGAAAGGGATATATCAATCGTGGCTACCGGCTCACAAGGGGAGGCTTCAAGCAGAGAACAAGCCTCTCCAACCCCATGACTTCACAAAAAGGGGGGAACTTCAGGGGACGGCGATCGAGAAGGACTAGGGTGGCCACCCTTGGAACTCGCACTGCTTTTCGTCCTTCCCGAACACCAATCCACAATAATCCCACCTTTTCTCCGTAAAGCTAGGGGCCGAAAGGAAGAAGGGAATAAAACAACATTAAAGAAAGAGAGATATCAAACACGTCCACCGGCTCATAGGGGGAGGCTCAAATAGAGAACAAGCTTCCCCACCCCCGTGCCTTCAAAAAAATGGGGGGAACTGTAGGGGACGGCGATCGAGAATGACTAGGGTGGCCACCCTCGGAACTCGCACTGCTTTTCGTCCTTCTTGAACACCAATCCACAACAATCCCACCTTTTCTCCGTAAAGACAAGGGGCCAAAAGCAAGAAGGGAGGAAAATAACAGGAAAGCAAGAGATATCAAACGTGGCTACCGACTCACAAGTGGAGGCTCAAACAGAGAACAAGCTTCCCAAACCCCGCGCCCTCGAAAAAAGGGGGGAACTGCAGGGGACGGTGATCGAGAAGGACTAGGGTGGCCACCCTGAGAACTCGCACTGCTTTTCGTCCCTCCCGAACACCAATCCACAACAATCCCACCTCTCCTCCATAAAGCTAGGGGCAAAAGGAAGAAGGGAAGAAAACAACACCAAAGAAACAAAGATCACAAGAAACGAGAGAAGTTGAACATCACGCCGAGTAGATGTCTGCTAACCAAAAAGAAATCAAACAAGGCACCCAATCAAAAAAGCGTCCCACCTCTTCACACCCTCCCACACGCATTCAGCACAACACCCTTTCCAACTTTACAACATATAGCAAACAACCAAGCAAATAAATCACAACCTAAAACTAACCAATAGAAAAGACAAGGGCCACGATGAGACCAGTGTCTGGAGCACGTCACTGAGATGCACACAGCCCCCCAACCCAGCGGCACAAGGCTTCAAATAACAAATAGACCGCTGCCAATAACACAAACGCACCCCGCTCTTGCACCCCTCCGTGTACAAAACACCCAACAACCTTTCCAGTGAGAGAGTCAACGGGGGTCAAATAATCAAACTCCAAAGAGGAGTTTTCACGGGCCGATGCTCAACGCTGGAGAAAGCCGTAGGCCACAAATACATCGATGGTTCAAGGCCACTAGAGAGAGGGACCTTCGCAAAGTGCACACCACGAAACAAAGAAATGATGCAAGTCCCACAAAAAACCCACAATCCAAAGGGAGGAACAAAGACACGACCCGCTACTTCTTTTTCCCTCAGAAGGGGAGTGGGTCACGAGAGGACGAGGAATTCCCTTGACGGCAAAGGCACAAGATAAGATTGCCATGCTCATGCCTGTCGGCGGGGAAAATTGCGATCTCGATGGAGCTCAGACCAAGGGATGGGTTTTTCATTACCTCGACACCCAAGTCTTCCGCGAGGGCATGTCGAGGAATGGTCGGGAGGGACTAGGGTGGCAACCAACAATGTTCCCGCCAAACACCGAACCCGCTGCCCTACAGATGCACCACAAAGTCCCACATTGGAATCGAAACACAACCAACCCGAACCAAAAAAGAAAACCCCTACTATCAATGATCCTACCACAGGTTCACCTACGGTAACCTTGTTACGACTTCTCCTTCCTCTAAATGATAAGGTTCAATGAACTTCTCACGATGTCGACGGCGGCGAACCACCATCATCGATGCAATCTGAACACTTCACCGGATCATTCAATCGGTAGGAGCGATGGGCGGTGTGTACAAAGGGCAGGGACGTAGTCAACACGAGTTGATAACACGCACTTACTAGGAATTCCTCGTTCAAGACCAATAATTGCAATGGTCTACCCCCATCACGATGTAATTTGAGAAGATTTCTCGATCCTCTCGAACCAGGAATAAAAACTCATTGGCTGCACCAGTGTAGCGCGCGTGCGGCCTAGAACATCTAAGGGCATCACAGACCTATTATTGCCTCAAACTTCCTTGGCCTAAATGGCCATAGTCCCTCTAAGAAGCTGGCCGCGAAAGGGGAACCTCGGCGTAGCTAGTTAGCAGGATGAGGTCTCATTCGTTATCGGAATTAACCAGACAAATCGCTCCACCAACTAAGAACGGCCATGCACCACCACCCATAGAATCAAGAAAGAGCTCTCAATCTGTCAATCCTTACTATGTCTGGACCTAGTAAGTTTCCCCGTGTTGAGTCAAATTAAGCCGCAGGCTCCATTCCTGGTGGTGCCTTTCTGTCAATTCCTTTAAGTTTTAGCCTTGCGACCATACTCCCCCCGAAACCCAAACACTCTGATTTCTCAGAAGGTGCTGGCGGAGTCCTTAGAGCAACATCCGCCGATCCCTGGTCGACATCGTTTATGGTTGAGACTAGGACGGTATCTGATCGTCTTCGAGCCCCCAACTTTCGTTCTTGATTAATGAAAACATCCTTGGCAAATTCTTTCGCAGTGGTCCGTCTTTCATAAATCCAAGAATTTCACCTCTAACAATGAAATACGAATGCCCCCGATAGTCCCTATTAATCATTACTCCAGTCCTGAAGACCAACACAATAGGACCAGACTCATATCACGTTATTCCATGCTAATGTATTCAGAGCATAAGCTTGCTATGAGCACTCTAATTTTTTCAAAGTAACAACACCGGAACTGCGACTGGGCCAATTAAGGCTAGGAGCACGCCACCGACAAAAGGGACAGAAGGGCAGGTGCACACCGAGTAGGCGGACCAACCCTTATGACCCAAGATCCAACTACGAGCTTTTTAACTGCAACAACTTAAATATACGTTATTGGAGCTGGAATTACCGCGACTGCTGGCACTAGAATTGCCCTCCAATGGATCCTCGTTAAGGGATTTAGATTGTACTCATTCCAATTACCAGACTCGATGAGCCGAGTATTGTTATTTATTGTCACTACCTCCCCATGCCAGGATTGGGTAATTTGCGCGCCTGCTGCCTTCCTTGGATGTGGTAGCCATTTCTCAGGCTCCCTCTCCGGAATTGAACCCTAATTCTCCGCCACTCGTCACCACCATGGTAGGCCTCTATCCTACCATTGAAAGTTGATAGGGCAAAAATTTGAATGAAGCATCGCCAGCACAAGGGCTATGCGATCCGTCGAGTTATCATGATTCACCGAAGAAGCGGGCAAGCCCGCGCTAGCCTTTTATCTAAAATATGCATCCCTTCCAAAGAGTCAGGACTTGGTGCATGTATTAGCTCTAGAATTACTATGGTTATCTGAGTAGTATGGTACCATCAAAAAAACTATAACTGATTTAATGAGCCATCCGCAGTTTCACAGTCTAAATTAGTTCATACTTAGACATGCATGGCTTAATCTTTGAGACAAGCATATGACTACTGGCAGAATCAACCAAGTAGCACCCTCCCAATTCAAAGGGCATTTTGGGCACTCTCTTATCGAGAGCCAACCTGAACACCCATCAAGTCAAAGAGACGTCAGAATATCATGTAAAACTTTTATGCCTTGCACCTCTTGCATCCCAAGAAGGAAGCACATGCAACATGCCAAGGACATGGCGAACAAATGAGTAGACCTACAGAGCCACAACGCACCAAGGCCACTCCGGAGTTTGCAGCCACGGCCCAACCAACAAGAAAATGAGCGATCACTCACCAACTCCCTTAGAAATGCCTCCAAAGGCCTCCACGCCCCACACTGAGGGCACCTAGGAGTCCACCCGGACAGCAGCAACGATGGACCTCGATCACTCGATCGCCTGTGGAATCCTCGATGCAAAGGAAACAAATGTAGAATGACCAACCACGCAACCTCTATATTACAAATGAGCCACAACCCTCCCCGCCCCCGCACCGAGGCCACCTAGGAATCCACCCGAACAGCAGCAATGATGGACCTCGATCTCTCGAACGCCTATGGCACCCTCGATGAGAAGGAAAAGGAACGAAATAAAAAGAGGATGACTGACCGCACAAATCCTATCATAGAGAGGCCATACAAACCTCCCCGCCCCGCACCGATGCCACCTAGGAGTCCACTCAGACAGCAGCAACAGTGGACCTCGATCGGATGATCACCTGCGGTAGCCTCGACACAAAGGCAAGGGAAGGAAATCATACAAGACAAACCGAACCTGCAACCTCCCTTAGAAATGCCCCCCAACCCACCCCTCCCCTCCCCGCACAGGGCCACCTAGGAGTCAACCCGGACAGTAGCAATGATGGACCTCGATCGCATGATCGCCTACGGCAGCCTCAATGCAGAGAGGAAATGGAAGGAAATAAAACAAGACTAATTGAGCCCACAACCTCTCTCTGAAATGCCCTCCGACCCTCCACGCCATGGACCTAGGCCACCTAGGAGTCCACCCGTGACAGCAGCAACGGTGGACCTCGATCACTTGACCTCCTGCGGCAACCACGATGTGAAGGCAAAGGAAGGAAGTAAATGCAAATCAAGAGGGTCGCTAAACAATACAGGAACACATATCCAAACAGGAGGAGGAGGGATCGGGTAGCTCCGTACCCCACACACCCTACGTACAGGCAACCTAGGGGATTTCCCATAGCTTTACCGACCGGACGATGAATAATTTTCCCCTATGGCCACCTCCACGCAAAGGAGGGAGGTCGAAGAGTTCCACCTCGAAATCCTTCTTCCAGATAGCCCCCACCATCGATGACTATAGTAGCAAGCCTCCTCCACATTGGACCATGAGAGCATACACAATTGAAACAACAAGTGCCCCCCAACCCTCCCCGCAAAGAGGCCACCTAGGAGTCCACCCGGACAGCAGAAACGATGGACTTCGATTGCATGATCGCCTGCGGCAGCCTCAATGCAAAGGAAATGGAAGGAAACAAAACAAAAAGACCAACCAAGCCCACAACCTCTCTTTTGAATTCCCCCCGACCCTCCACGCCATGCACCGAGGCCACCTAGCAGTCCACCCGCGCCAGCAGAAACGGTGGACCTCGATCACTTGACCGCCTGTGGCAACCACGATGCGAAGGCAAAGGAAGGAAGTAAATGAAAATCAAGAGGGTCGCTACACAATACAAGAACACATGTCTGAACAGGAGGAGGGATCGGGCAGCTCCGCACCCCACACACCCTACGTACAGGCAACCTAGGAGATTTCCCACAGCTTACCGACCGGACGATGAATAATTTTCCCCTACGGCCACCTCCACGCAAAGGAGGGAGGTTGAAGCATTCCACCTTGAAATCCTTTTTCCAAATAGCCCCCACCATCGATGTAGCAATCCTCCTCCCCGTTGGACCATGAGCGCATACACAATTGAAACAAAAAGTGCCCCCCAACCCTCCCCTCCCCGCAGAGAGGCCACCTAAGAGTCCACCCGGACAGCAGCAACGATGGACCTCGATCGCATGATTTCTTGTGGCAGCCTCAATGCAAAGGAAACGGAAGGAAACAAAACAACAAGACCAACCGAGCCCACAACCTCTCTTAGAAATGTGCCCCCCGACCCTCCACGCCACGCATTGAGGCCACCTAGGAGTCCACCCGCGACAGTAGAAATGGTGGACCTTGATCACTTGACCGCCTGCGGCAACCACGATGCGAAGGCAAAGGAAGGAAATAAATGCAAATCAAGAGGCTCGCTACACAATACAAGAACATATCCAAATAGGAGGAGGGATCCGGCAGCCCCGCACCCCCCACACCCTACGTACAGGCAACCTAGGAGATTTCCCTCGAAATCATTCTTCCAAATAGCCCCCACCATCGACATAGCAAGCCTCCTCCCCATTGGACCAGGAGCGCATACACAATTCAAACAACAAATGCCCATAAACGTTGTGACTTAACATTTTGAGCCGCAAAAGCCTGCCACGCACGTAAGATGCAAGGGAAAAGCCGACCCCTCGATCAAACATATGAGCCAACACATCTATCAAAACCTCAGAGCCAACGCAACCACGAACGATGTGCACTTTGAAAGGAATGCCAACCCTTGACTTTACAATAAGGAGAACAGCGCCTCAAATCGCCCGACGGAAAAAGCAAGCAAGAGGGAGGGTAAGTTGTTTACGACCAAAACCCTTAAGTGTATGCATCTCAACTGACAATGCCAACATAGAAATAGTACAAGCACAAGACACCGGTACCATAAACAACCGAACAATGAAGAGGCTAGCCATCACAAGGAGCCACACCACAACAACCCATACAACTCCCAAAACTTGGAGCAGAAGGGGAATTGTTCACATATGCCTCCCGGGACAAGCATGGCCAACATTACCACTCATGCATTACCGAGAGGGTATGGAGAGAAGATGAAAATCGGATGCCCTACAAATGACCCAAGGCCATTCTTGAGGCAAACTTGAAAAACCAACTCAATTACCAACCCACCTTTCACACGAAAAGCAAAACCCTCCACACCAAATAGGGAGGAGGTGAACAATATAACGAGGAGCCAATTTCAATGGAGCCACAAATGGCTGCCCAGCCCAATCAAAATTCTCTATTCGCAAAAACCGAGGGGCACGATAGTGACATAGGCAACGATGGAGTTTTGGGGCTTCCATCTGGGACCGCAACAAAAAAGGCCCAAAGGAGCACCGAGAAAACTTTCAACATTCTTATCGTTGGGATGGGAAAGAGGGACGGGGATGAGCACGGCCCACATTACTGCTCATGTGCTACCGAGTGAGGATGGAGAGAAGACGAAAATCGGCCACCCTACAAATGACCCAAGGCCATCATTCGGGCAAACCCGACAAAGCAACTCAATTACCAACCCACCTTTCACACGGAAAGAAAACCTATCCCCGGTATGTTCTGGAGGGGCACGAGGGGGACCAGGGCGAGCCAAGGAGCCACACCACCGCAACCCATACAGCGCCGAGAACTTAGAGAGCAGAAGGGGAATTGTTCATGTATGCCTCCCGGGACGAGCATGGCCAACATTACCGCTCATGCGCTACCGGGTAGGGATGGAGAGATGATGAAAATCGGACACCCTACAAACAACCCAAGGCCATCCTTCAAGCAAACACTCGATTACCAACCCACCTTTCACACGGAAAGAAAACCTACCGCTGGTATCATATGGAGGGGCACAAGGGGACCAAGACGAACCAGGGAGCCAAACCACAACAACCCCTACAACTCCAAGAACTTAGAGAGCAATTGTCTACATATGCCTCCCGGGACGAGCATGGGCAACATTACCGCTCATGCGCTACTGAGTGGGGATGGAGAGAAGATGAAAATCGGCCACCCTACAAACGACCCAAGGCCATCGTTCAGGCAATCGCGAAAACACAACTCGATTACCAACCAACCTTTCACACGGAAAGAAAACTTGTCGCTGGTATCATCTGGAGGGGTACGAGGGGGACCAGGACGAGCCAGGGAGCCACACCACAACATAACAACCCATGTAGCTCCAAGGACTTGGAGAGCGGAAGGGGAATTGTTCACATATGCCTCCCAGGATAAGCATGGACAACATTACCGCTCATGCGCTACCGAGTGGGGATGGAGAGAAGATGAAAATCAGCCGCCCTATAAACGACCCAAGGCCATCGTTCAGGCAAACGCGAAAAAACAACTCAATTACCAACCCACCTTTCACACGGAAAGAAAACCTGTCGCTGGTATCATCTAGAGGGGCACTAGGGGACCAGGACGAGCCAGGGAGCCACACCACAACAGCCCATACAGCTCCAAGAACTTGGAGAGCGGAAGGGGAATTGTTCACATATGCCTCCCAGGCTGAGCCTGGCCAACATTACTGCTCATGCGCTACCGAGTGGGGATGGAGAGAAGATGAAAATCAGCCACCCTACAAACGACCCAAGGCCATCGTTCAAGCAAACCAGAAAACACAACACGATTACCAACCCACCTTTCACACAGAAAGAAAACCTGTTGCTGGTAACATCTGGAGGGGCACGCGGGACGAGGACGAGCCAAGGATCCACACCACAACAGCCCATACAGCTCCGAGAACTTGGAGAGCGGAAGGGGAATTGTTCACATATGCCTCCCAAGACAAGCATGGCCAACATTACCGCTCATGCGCTACTGAGTGGGGATGGAGAGAAGATGAAAATCGGCCACCCTACAAACGACCCAAGGCCATCGTTCAGGCAAACCCAAAAACACAACTCGATTACCAACCCACCTTTCACACGAAAAGAAAACCTGTTGCTGGTATCAGCCGGAGGGGCACTCAGGGACCACGACGAGCCAGGGAGCCACACCCCAACAGCCCATACAGCTACAACAACTTGGAGAGCAGAAGGGGAAGTGTTCACATATGCCTCCCAGGACGAGCATGGCCAACATTACCGCTCTTGCGCTACCGAATGGGGATGGAGAGAAGATGAAAATCGGCAGCCATACAAATGACGCAAGGCCATCATTCAGGAAAACCTGAAAACACAACTCGATTATCAACCCTCGCCCGAAAGAATTTGCATGGGCGCTCGCACAACCGAAACGAAGCGACAAGGGAGAGCTGGGCAAACGAGCTGCACGAACGAGCACAAAGCCAACCTCAGGTCACAACTTAGCATTTTCGATACGGGCTCGTTCACCCGAGCGCGCCCTCGCTCGAACGAGTTCACACGGATGCCCTCAAACGACCCACCCGAACGATTTTGGATGGGCACCTGAACGACCGAAACGAAGCGACAAGGGAAAGCCGGGAAAACGAGCTGCACGAACGTGCACAAAGCTAACCTCGGGTTACAACTTAGCATTTTTGATACGGGTTCGTTCACCCGAGCGCGCCCTCGCCCGAACGAGTTCACACGGACGCCCTCAGACGACCCGCCTGAACGACCGAAACGAAGCGACAAGGGAGAGCCAGGCAAATGAGCTGCACGAACATGTACAAAGCCAACCTCGAGTAAAAACTTAGCATTTTCGATATGGGCTCGTTTTCCCGGGCGCGCCCTCGCCCGAACGACCCGCCCGAACGAGCTCACACGGACACCCTCAAAACGACTCGCCCAAATGACCGAAACGAAGCGACAAGGGAGAGCCAAGCAAATGAGCTGCACGAACGTGCACAAAGCGAACCTCGGGTCAAACCTTAGCATTTTTGATATGGGCTCGTTCGCCCGGGCACACCCTCGCCCGAACGACTTGCCCAAATGAGTTCACACGAGCGCCCTCAAACGACTCGACCAAATGATTTGTATGGGCGCTCGAACGACCGAAACGAACTGACAAGGGAGAGCCGAATAAAAAAACTGCATGAACTTGCACAAAGCCAACCTCGGGTCACAACTTAGCATTTTTGATACGGGCTCATTCGCCCTGGCGTGCCCTCACTTGAACGACGCGCCCGAACGAGTTCACACAGGCGACCTCAAACGACCCGCTCGAACAACAGAAACGAGCCGACAAGGGAGAGCCGGGCAAACGAGCTGCACGAACGTGCACAAAGCCAACCTCGGGTCACAACTTAGCATTTTTGATACGGGCTCATTCGCCCGGGAGCTCCCTCGCCCGAACGACCCGCCTGAACGAGTTCCCACGGGTGCCCTCCAACGACCCGCTCGAACGATTTTGCATGGGCACCCGAACGATTGAAACGAACCGACAAGGTAGAGCCAGGAAAACGAGCTGCATGAACTTGCACAAAGCCAACCTCGGGTCACAACTTAGCATTTTTGCTACGGGCTCGTTCGCCTGGGCGTGCCCTCGACCGAACGACGCGCCCGAACGAGTTCACACGGGCGCCCTCAAATGACCCACGCAAACGACCGAAACGAACCGACAAGGGAGAGCCGGGAAAATGAGCTGCACGAACGTGCACAAAGCCAACCTCTGGTAAAAACTTAGCATTTTTGATACGGGCTCATTCACCCGGGTGCGCCCTCACCCAAACGACCCGCCCGAACGCGTTCACACGGGCGCCCTAAAACGACCCGCCCGAACGATTATGCATGGGCACCCGAACGAACGAAACGAAGCGACAAGGGAGAGCTGGGCAAACGAGCTGCACGAATGTGCACAAAGCCAAACTCGGGTCACAACTTAACATTTTTGATATGGGCTAGTTCGCTCGGGCATGCACTCACCCTAACGACGCGCCCGAACGAGTTCACACGGGCGCCCTCAGACGACCCACCCGAATGACCGAAATGAATCGACAAGGGACAGCCAGGCAAACGAGCTGAACGAACGTGCACAAAGCCAACCTCGTGTCACAACTTAGCATTTTTGATACAGGCTCGTTCGCCCGGGCGCACACTCGCCTGAATGACCCGCCTGAACGAGTTCACACGGTCGCCCTCAAACGACCCGCTCGAACGACCGAAACGAACCGACAAGGGAGAGCGGGCAAACGAGCTGCACAAATGTGCACAAAGCCAACCTCGGTTCACAACTTAGCATTTTTGGTATGGGCTCGTTCGCCCAGGCGTGCCCTCGCTCGAACGACCCACCCGAACGAGTTCACATGGGCGCCCCAAACCACTCGCCTGAACGACCAAATCGAACCGACAAGGGAGAGCCAGGAAAACGAGCTGTACGAACGTGCACAAAGCCAACCTCAGGTCACAACTTAGAATTTTTGATATGGGCTCGTTCGCCTGGGCGTGCCCTCGCCCAAACGACCCGCCCGAACGATTTCACACGGGCGCCCTCAAACGACCCGCCTGAATGACCCGCCCGAACGAGTTCACACGGGCGCCCTCAAACGACCCGCCCTAACGACTCGCTCGAACGAGTTCACACGGGCGCCCTCAAACGACCCACCCGAACGACCGAAACGAACCAACAAGGGAGAGCCGGGCAAACGAGCTGCACGAACGTGCACAAAGCCAACCTCGGGTCACAACTTAGCATTTTTGATACGGGCTCGTTCGCTCGGGCGTGCCGTCACCCGAGCGACCTGCCCGAACGAGTTCACACGGGCACCCTCAAACGACCCACCCGAACGACCCGCCCGAACGAGTTCACACGGGCGCCCTCAAACGAACCGCCTAAACGTCCGAAACGAAGCAACAAGGGAGAACCCGACAAACGAGCTGAACGAACGTGCACAATGTAAACCTTGGGTCACAACTTAGCATTTTTGATACGGGCTCGTTCACCCGGGTGCACCCTCACCCGAACAAGTTCACACGGGCGCCCTCAAACGACCTACCCAAATGAGTTCACATGGGCACCCTCAAACAACCCGCCCGAACGACTGAAACCAACCAACAAGGGAGAGTCGGGCAAATGAGCTGCACGAACGTGCACAAAGCCAACCTCGGGTCACAACTTAGCATTTTTGACATGGGCGCGTTCGCCTGGGAGCGCCCTCGCCCGAACGACCCGCCCGAACGAGTTCACACGAGCGCCCTCAAAGGACCCGCCCAAACGACCCGCCCGAACGAGTTGACATGGGCGCCCTCAAATGACCCGCCCGAACGAGTTCACACGGGCACCCTCAAACGACCCCCCCGAACGACCCGCCCGAACGAGTTCACACCGACGCCCTCAAACGACCGCCCCGAATGACCAAAACGAAGCAACAAGGGAGAGCTAGGCAAACGAGCTGAGCGAACGTGCACAAAGCCAACCTCGGGTCACAACTTAGCATTTTTGATACAGGCTCGTTCGCCCGGGCGCGCCCTCGCACGAACGACCCGCCCGAACGAGTTCACACGGTCGCCCTCAAACGACCCGACCGAACGACTGAAACGAACCGACAAGGGAGAGCTGGGCAAACGAGCTGCACAAACATGCACAAAGCCAACCTTTGTTCACAACTTAGAATTTTTGGTATGGGCTCATTTGCCTGGGAGTGCCCTCGCCCGAACGACCCGCCCGAATGAGTTAACACGGGTGCCCTCAAATGACCCGCCCAAACGCCTGAAACAAATCGACAAGGGAGAGCCGGGCAAACGAGCTGAACGAACATGCACAAAGCTAACCTCGGGTCACAACTTAGCATTTTATATATGGGTTCATTCACCCGGGTGTGCCCTCGCCCGAACGAGTGCGTCCTCAAATGACCCGCCCGAACGACCTGCCCGAACGACCCACCCGAACGAGTTCACACGGGTGCCCTCAAATGACCCGCCCGAACGAGTTCACATGGGCACCCTCAAACAACCCACCCTAACAACCGAAACGAAGCACAAAGCCAACCTCGGGTCACAACTTAGCATTTTTTATATGGGCTTGTTCACCCGGGAGCGCCCTAACCCAAACGACCCGCCCGAATGAGTTCACATGGGTGCCCTCAAACGACCCGCCCAAACGACCCACCTTAACGAGTTCAAACGGGGGCCCTCAAACGACCCGCCCGAACAACCCGCCCGAACGAGTTCACATGGGCGCCCTCAAACGACCCGCCCGAACGAGTTCACAAGGGCGCCCTCAAATGACCCGCCCGAACGATCGAAACGAAGCAACAAGGGAGAGCCTGGCACACAAGCTGAACGAATGTGCACAAAGCCAACCTCGAGTCACAAGTTAGCATTTCGGATACGGGCTCCTTCGCCCGGGCGTGCCCTCGCTCGAATGACCCACCCGAACGCGTTTACACGGGCGCCCTCAAACGACCCGCCTGAATGACCGAAACGAACCCACAAGGGAGAGCCGGGCAAACGAGCTGCATGAACGTGCACAAAGCCAACCTCGGGTCACAAACGAGTTCACATGGGCGCCCTCAAACGACTCGCCCGAAGGAGTTCACACGGGCGCCCTCAAACGACCTGCCCGAACGACCCACCCGAACGAGTTCACACAGATGCCCTCAAACGACCCACCCTAACGATCGAAACGAAGCAACAAGGGAGAGGCCTGAAAACAAACTGAAAGAACATGCACAAAGCCAACCTCGGGTCACAACTTAGCATTTTTGATATGGGCTCGTTCGCCCGGGCGCACCCTCGCCCAAACGAGTTCACACGGGCGCTCTCAAACGACCTACCCGAACGAGTTGACACGGGCGCCCTCAAACGACCCGCCTGAACGACCGAAACGAAACGAAAAGGGAGAGCCGGGCAAACGAGCTGCACGATCATGCAGAAATCCAACCTCAGATCACAACTTAGTATTTTTGGTACGGGCTCGTTCCCCTGTGCGTGCCCTCACCCAAACGACCCGCCCGAACAAGTTCACACGGACGCCCTCAAACGACCCGCCTGAACGACCAAAACAAACCGACAAGGGAGAGTGGGGCAAACAAGCTACACGAATGTGCACAAAGCGACCCTCGGGTCACAACTTAGCATTTTTTGTACGGGCTCGTTTGATCGGGCGCGCCCTCCCCTGAACGACCCACCCGAATGAGTTCACACGGGTGCCCTCAAACGACCCGCCTGAACGACCGAAACAAACCGACAAGGGAGATTCGGGAAAACGAGTTGCACGAACGTGCACAAAGCCAACCTCGGGTCACAAACGAGTTCACACGGGCACCCTCAAAAGACTCCCCCGAAGGAGTTCAGACGGGCACCCTCAAACGACCCGCCTGAATGACCGAAACGAAGCAACAAGGAAGAGCCCAGCAAACGAGCTGAACGAACATGCACAAAGCCAACCTCGGGTCACAACTTAGCATTTTTGATACGGGCTCGTTAGCCTGAGCGAGCCCTCACCCGAATGACCCGCCCGAATGAGTTCACACGAGCGCCCTCAAATGACCCGCCCGAACGACCGAAACGATTCGACAAAGGAGATCCAAGCAAACGAGCTGCACCAACATGCACAATGCCAACCTCGAGTCACAACTTATCATTTTTGATATGGGGTCGTTCGCTCGGGAGTGCCCTCACCCGAGCGACCTGCCCGAACGAGTTCACACGGGCGCCCTCAAATGACCCGCCCAAACGACCCGCCCGAACGAGTTCACACGGGCGCCCTCAAACGACCCGCTCGAACGAGTTCACACGGGCGCCCTCAAATGACCCGCCCGAACGAGTTCACACGGGTGCCCTCAAACGACCCTCCCGAACGACCGAAACGTAGCAACAAGGGAGAGCCCGGTAAACGAATTGAATGAACGTGCACAAAGCCAACCTCAGGTCATAACTTAGCATTTTTAATATGGGCTCGTTCGCCTAGGCGTGCCCTCGCCCGAACAACCCGCCCAAACGAGTTCACTCGGGCGCCCTCAAACGACTCGCCTGAACGACCGAAATGAAGCGACAAGGGAGAGCCAGGCAAACGAGCTGCACGAACATGCACAAGGCCAACCTCAGGTCACAACTTAGCATTTTTGGTATGGGCTCGTTCGCCCCAGCGCACCCTCGCCCGAACGAGTTCACACGGGCGCCCTCAAACGACCCGCCCGAACGATCGAAACGAACCGACAAGGGAGAGCCAGGTAAACGAGCTGCATGAACGTGCACAAAGCCAACCTAAGGTCACAACTTAGCATTTTTGATACGGGCTGGTTCTCCCGGGTGATCCCTCGCCCGAACGACCCACCCGAACACATTCACACGTGCGCTCTCAAACGACCTGCCAAAACGACTGAAACGAACCGACAAGGGAGAGCCAGGAAAATGAGCTGCACAAACATGCACAAATCCAACCTCGGGTCACAACTTAGCATTTTTAATATGGGCTCATTCGCTCGGGTGCATCCTCGCCCGAACGGCCCGCCCGAACGAGTTCACACGAGCGCCCTCAAATGACCTGCCTGAACGACCGCCCGAACGAGTTCACACAGTCGCCCTGAAACGACCTGACCGAACGACCCCCCCGAACGAGTTCACACGGGCGCCCCCAAACGACCAGCCCGAACGACCCGCCCGAACGAGTTCACACGAGCGCCCTCAAACGACCCGCACGAATGACCGAAATGAACTGACAAGGGAGAGCCGGGTAAACGAGCTGCACGAACGTGCACAAAGCCAACCTCGGGTCACAACTTCGCATTTTTTATACAGGCTTGTTTAATCAGGCGTACCCTCGCCCGAACGAGTTCACACAGACGCCCTCAAACAACCCGCCCGAACGTCTGAAACGAAGCGACAAGGGAGAGTCGGGAAAATGAGCTACACGAACGTGCACAAAGTCAACCTCGGGTCACAAATTAGCATTTTTGATACGGCCTCGTTCGCTCAGGCGTGCCCTCGCCAAAACGACCCACCCGAATGAGTTCACATGGATGCCCTCAAATGACCTACCCGAATGACCGAAACGAAGCGATAAGGGAGAGCCGGCAAAACGAGCTGCATGAACATGCACAAAGCCAACCTCGGGTCACAACATAGAATTTTTGATACGGGCTCGTTCACCTGGGCGCGCCCTTGCCCGAATGACCCACCCGAACGAGTTCACACGAGCGGCCTCAAATGACCCGCCCGAACGATTTTTCATGGGCGCCCGAACGACCGAAACGAACTGACAAGGGAGAGCCGGGAAAACGAGCTGCACGAACATGCACAAATCCAACCTCGGGTCACAACTTAGCTTTTTTTATACGGGCTCATTCGCCCGGGTGCACCCTCGCCCGAACGACGCACCCGAAATAGTTCACACGGGCGCCCTCAAACGACCCGCCTGAATGACCGAAACGAACCGACAAGGGAGAGCCGGGCAAACGAGCTGCACGAATGTGCATAAAGCCAACCTCGGGTCACAACTTAGAATTTTTGATATGGGCTCGTTCGCCCAGGCGCTCCCTCGCCTGAACGACCCGCCCAAACGAGTTCACACGGGCGCCCTCAAACGACCCGCCCGAACGATTTTGCATGGGTGCCCGAACGACTGGAATGAACCGACAAGGGAGAGCTAGGAAAACGAGCTGCACGAACCTGCACAAAGCCAACCTCGGGTCACAACTTACAATTTTTGATATGGGCTCGTTCGCCTGGGCGCGCCCTCGCCCGAACGACGCGCCCGAACAAGTTCACACGGGCGCCCTCAAACGACCCACCCAAATGACCGAAACGAACCGACAAGGGAGTGCCGGGCAAATGAGCTGCACGAACGTGCATAAAGCCAACCTCTAGTCACAACTTAGCATTTTTGATACGGGCTCATTGCCCCAGGCATGCCCTCGCCCCAATGACCCGCCCGAACGGGTTCACACGGGCACCCTCAAATGACTCGACCCAACGATTTTACATGGGCGCCCGAACGAACGAAATGAAGCTTCAAGGGAGAACTGAGCAAACGAGCTGCATGAACATGCACAAAGCCAACCTCGGGTCACAACCTAGCATTTTTTATATGGGCTAGTTCGCCTAGGCGCGCACTCACCCTAACGTCCCGCTTGAACGAGTTCACACGGGCGCCCTCAGACGACCCGCCTGAACGACCGAAATGAACCGACAAGGGAGTGTCAGGAAAACGAGCTGCACGAATGTGCACAAAACCAACCTCGGGTCCCAACTTAGCATTTTTGATATGGGATCGTTCGCCCGGGTGCGCCCTCGCCCGAACGACCCGCTCGAACGAGTTCACACGGGCGCCCCCAAACGAACGACCCGCCCAAACGACCGAAGCAAACCGACAAGGGAGATTCAGGCAAACGAGCTACACGAATGTGCACAAAGCCAACCTCGGGTCATAACTTAGCACTTTTGATACGGGCTCATTCGCCTGGGCGCGCCCTCACCCGAACGACCCGCCCGAACGAGTTCACACGGGCGCCCTCAAATGACCCGCCCGAACGACCGAAACGAACCGACAAGGGAGAGCCAGGCAAACGAGTTGCACGAACGTGCACAAAGCCAACCTCGGGTCACAACTTAGCATTTTTTATATGGGCTCGTTCACCCGGGCACGCCCTCGCCCAAACGACCTGCCCGAACGAGTTCACACGGGCGCCCTCAAACGATCCGCCTGAACGACCCGCCTGAACGAGTTCACATGGGCGCCCTCAAACGACCTGCCCAAACGAGTTCACATGGGCACCCTCAAACGACCCACTCGAACGAGCGAAACGAATCGACAAGGGAGAGCTGGGAAAATGAGCTGCACGAACGTGCACAAAGCCAACCTCGGGTCGCAACCTAGCATTTTTGATACGGGCTCGTTCGCCCTGGCGCGCCCTCGCCCGACCAACCTGCCCAAACAAGTTCACACGAGCGCCCTCAAATGACCTGCCCGAACGACCAGCCCGAACAAGTTCACACAAACTCCCTCAAACAACCCACCCGAACGACCAAAACGAAGCAACAAGGGAGAGCCCAGAAAACGAGCTGAATGAACGTGCAAAAAGCAAACCTCGGGTCACAACTTAGCATTTTTGATATGGGCTCGTTCGCCCGGGCGCACCCTCACCCAAACGAGTTCACACGGGCGCTCTCAAACGACTCGCCCGAATGAGTTCACACGGGCACCCTCAAATGACTCGCCCGAACGACCGAAACGAACCGACAAGGGAGAGCCAGGCAAACGAGCTGCACGAACGTGCAGAAAGCCAACCTCGGGTCATAACTTAGTATTTTTGGTACGGGCTTGTTCGCCCATGCATGCCCTCACCCAAACGACCCACCCGAACAAGTTCACATGGGCGCCCTCAAACGACCCGCCTGAACGACCGAAACAAACCGACAAGGGAGAGCCGGGCAAACGAGCTGCATGAATGTGCACAAAGCCAACCTCGGGTCAAAACTTAGCATTTTTGATATGAGCTCGTTCGCGCGGGCGCGCCCTCGCCCGAATGACCCGCCCAAACCATGTGCAAAACGACCCACCCGAACAACCTGCCCGAACGAGTTCACACAAGCACCCTCAAACGACCCGCCCGAACGAGTTCACACGCGCGCCCTCAAATGACCCGCTCGAACGACCAAAACGAAGCAGCAAGGGAGAGCCTGGAAAACGAGCTGAACAAACGTGCACAAAGCCAACCTCGGGTCACAACTTAGCATTTTTGATACGGGCTCATTCGCCCGGGCGCGCCCTCGCCCGAACGACCCGCCTGAACGAGTTCGCACGGGCGCCCTCAAACGACCTGCCCGAACGACCGAAACGATCCGACAAGGGAGAACGGGCAAATGAGTTGCACGAATGTGCACAAAGCCAACCTCGGGTCACAACTTAGCATTTTTGACACGGGTGCCCTCAAACGACCTGCCCGAACGAGTTCACATGTGCGCCCTCAAATGACCCGCCCGAACGAGTTCACACGGGCGCCCTAAAATGACCGCGCGCGAACGACCCACCCGAACGAGTTCACACGGGCACCCTCAAACGACCCGCCTGAACGACTGAAATGAAGCAACAAGGGAGAGCCCAACAAATGAGCTGAATGAATGTGCATAAAGCCAACCTCGGGTCACAACTTACCATTTTTGATACGGGCTCATTTGCCCAGGTGCGCCCTCTCCCAAACGACCCGCCCGAACAAGTACACACGGGCGCCCTCAAACGACCTGCTCGAACCACCAAAACGAGCCGACAAGGGAGAGTCGGGCAAACGAGCTGCATGAATGTGCACAAAGCCAACCTCAGGTCACAACTTAGCATTTTTGGTACGGCTCGTTCGCGGGCATGCCCTCGCCCGAACGAGTTCACATGGGCGCCCTCGAACGACCCGCCCGAACGACCGAAACGAACTGACAAGGGAGAGACGGGCAAACAAGCTGCACGAACGTGCACAAAGCCAACCTCGGGTCACAACTTAGAATTTTTGATACGGGTTCGTTCGCCCGGGTGCTCCCTCGCCCGAATGACCCGCCCGAACGAGTTCACACGGGGGCCCTCAAACGACCCGCCCGAACGACCGAAACGAACCGACAAGGCAGCAGAGCTGGGCAAACGATCTTCACGAACGTGCACAAAGTCAACCTCGGGTCACAACTTAGCATTTTTGATACGGGCTCGTTCGCCCGGGCGCGCCCTCACCCGAACGACCCGCCCGAACGAGTTCACACAGGCGCCCTCAAATGACCCGCCTTAACGACCCGCCCGAATGAGTTCACGCGGGCGCCGTCAAACGACCTGCCCGAACGACCCGCCCGAACAAGTTCACACGGGCGCCCTCAAACGACCCGTCCGAATGATTTTGCATGGGGCCCGAACGACCAAAACGAAGCGACAAGGGAGAGCCGAGCAAACGAGCTGCACGAACATGTACAAAGCCAACCTCAGGTCACAACTTAGCATTTTTTATACGGGCGCGCCCTCGCCCGAACGACCCGCCCGAACGAGTTCACACGGGCACCCTCAAACGACACGCTTGAACAAGTTTGCATGGATGCCTTCCCCCGACACGCCTAAATGGGTTTGCACAGACGCACTCGCCAGACCCGCCCGAACGACCTGCCCGAACGGGTTTGCACGGACGCCCTCGCCGAACGGGTTTGCACGGATGAGTTCACACGAGCGCCCTCAAACGACCCACTCGAATGACCGAAACGAACCGACAAGGGAGAGCCGGGCAAACGAGCTACACGAACGTGCACATAGCCAGCCTTGGGTCACAACTTAGCATTTTTGATACGGGCTCGTTCGCCCCGGCGCGCCCTCGCCTGAATGGCCCGCCCGAACGAGTTCACACGGGCGCCCTCAAACGACCCACCTGAATGACCCACACAAACGACCCGCCCGAACGAGTTCACATGGGCGCCCTCAAACGACCCGCTCGAATGACCGAAACGAACCAACAAGGGAGAGCCAAGAAAACGAGCTGCACGAACGTGCACAAAGCCAACCTCGGGTCACAACTTATCATTTTTGATACGGGCTCATTCGCCCGGGCGCGTCCTCGCCCGAACGACCCGCTCGAATGAGTTCACACGGGCGCCCTCAAATGACCCGCCCCGAACGAGTTCACACAGGCGCCCTCAAACAACCCGCCCGAACGAGTTCACACGGGCGCCCTCAAACGACCCGCCCGAACAAGTTCACACGGGCGCCGTCAAATGACCCGCCCGAATGAATTCACACAGGCACCCTCAAACGACCCGTCCGAACGATTTTGCATGGGTTCTCGAACGACCGAAACGAAGCGACAAGCGAGAGCTGGGCAAACGAGCTGCATGAACGTTTACAAAGCCAACCTCGGTCACAACTTAGCATTTTTTATACGGGCTCGTTCGCCCGGGTGCGCCCTCTCCCGAACGACCCACCCGAACGAGTTCACACGGGCACCCTCAAATGACACGCCCAAATGAGTTTGCACGGATGCCCTCCCCCAACCCGCCTGAATGGGTTTGCATGGACGCGCTCGCCCGACCCGCTCGAACGACCCGCCCGAACGGGTTTGCACGGACGCCCTCGCCAAAACTGGTTTGCACGGATGCCCTCGCCTGATCCGTCTGAACATTTTTGCACGGACGACCTCGCCCGACCCGCCCGAACGAGTTTACATGGGCGCCCTTAAACGACCTGCCCGAATGCGTTTTCATGGCAAGTGACCCGCCCGAACGAGTGTTTACACGACAAATGACCCGCTCAAACGAGTTTACGTGGGCTCCGACACACGACCAAAACGAAGTCACAAGAGAGATTCGGGCAAAAGGGCAGCACGATCGTGCACAAGGCCCACCCCCCTTCACAACTTAGCATTTTTTATATGGCCACGTGTGCCCTGGGTGCCGTCACATGACACGACATGACACGACCCGACCCGTTTGCACGAGCACCCACACACGACACGTCCCGACCCGCGTGAACGAAATTTGGGGTTTCCATTGGCGCACGACCCGAACGAAATTTCGTGGTTTCCGTGGGCGCACGACCCGAACGAAGGCACGAGGGAGCATCAGGCAAACGGGCCACACAAACGTGCAGAAGACACACGGGCGGTCACGACTTAGCATTTTTGGCACGCCCACGTGTGCCCGGGCACCCACAAACGGTATGACACGGCCCGACAGGCCTTGTGCCAGCCGACCCGACCCGCCCGAACGTGTTTGCATGGGCACCCACACACGACACGACACGACCCGACCCGAACAAAATTGGGGGTCATGACTTAGCATTTTTGGCACTGCCACGTGTGCCCGAGCACCCACGCACAGCACGACCCGACCCGCCCGAACAAAGGCACGACGGAGCGTCAGGCAAACGGGTCGCGCAAACGTGCAGGAGGCACACGGGTGGTCACGCCCTAACATTTTTTGCATGGCCACAGGTTCTCGAGCACCCACGTGTGGCACGGCACGACCCGACCCCACTCGAATCACGCGAACACGTTTGCACGGGCACCCACACACGACACGACCCGACCCGCCGGAACGGAATTTGGGGTTTCCATGTGTGCACGACCCGAACGAAATTTGGGGTTTCCATGGGTGCACGACCCGAACGAAGGCCCGAGGGAGCGTCGGGCAAACGGGCCGCACGAATGTGCAAAAGACACTCGGGCGGTGACGACTTAGAATTTTTGGCACAACCACATGTGTCGGGGCACCCACACACGGCACGGCACGACCTGACCCGCCCTGGGCAAGCCGACCCGAATCGCCCAAACGAAATTTGGGGTTTCCATGAGTGAATGACCTGAACAACAAAGGCACACAGGCGGTCATGACTTGGAATGGGCGTGCCCACGCACCCCCACATACGGCACGGCACGGGATGACCCGGCCCGCCCGAAGGAAATTTGGGGTTTGAACGGGCGCACGACCCGAATGAAGGCACGAGGGTAGGAATATCTTTGACTCTAATACATAAATATACCTGGGGTAACATGCCCTTAGTATCTTCAACATTTTCTTTTGACTCTTTATAACACTTTAACATGTGCTAGGCCTATTTCAATGAGCAAGAAACTCAATGACAAATAATATATATATATATATATATATATATATATATATATATATATATATATATATAGATATATATATTTATTTATTTATTTATTTTCTTGAATAAATACAAATATCAAAAGTACATTTATGAAGACCAAACCCAGTTTAACTTTCTTCAACACCCCCTCTCAACTAGGGAGGTATTCATAAATCATTACAAGGTGTTTGGCTATTTTTCAATCTTGAATAATTCACATAAGAGAAACCGGATTGGCAACCCATCTGTTATAGCATCATATTAGCCAACATTGTTCATAGCAAGGCCTTGACTAATAGCTTTATCTCTCATAATACTAGAGAACAATTTTGGCGAGGCCAATGGCTTATAAACACCTTGGTCATTGTCTCTAAAGGTACATACCCACCGAGGTGTTCCCTGAGTATGACCTTCCAGGAAAATTCTTGTCTTGGGTTCGCATCCCTCAAAGAATATCGCTCCTCTTGCCTACTCTTGTCTTGGGTGCCCTACACATCCTCAAAGAGCATCAGATGCCAAATGATTGTCTAATCCTCCCATTATTTCTTACCAAGTGAAGACAAGAATGTTGTGTCTATCTCTTCCCCTTGATTAGGGAAGACATGCCCAAGTTTCCTCTGACAAGGAACTTGACCAAGCTCCTTTGTAGTTGGGAACTTGTTAGAACTCCCTCTTAGCTAGGGACTTGTCCATTCATCAACAACTTCTTCTTCGTGGGTCCTTCAATCGCTTGATCTCCTTCTTTCCTTCGATGTCATGAAGTCTTTGTTTGAAATTCTTCTTGGCAGGGTACCGGCCATCGATCACTTTCCCCCCTGGTTTGTCATGTAATTGCTCCCTTCGTGGAAAGCGGCCTTCTTGATATATATCAGGTCCTTTTTGCCATCTATCTACTCCTTTGTCACCTTGTCTATCCTTCATAACACTTATCACATGGATGCTTAGTTGTAGTCGCTTGTTCCCGTACTTTGATTTAGTGGCCCTTCCTAACTTCATCGTGATATTACTCTTCATCATGACATATTTGTAGAGAATAAATGGTTATCTGCACCTTACTATCTCCAAGGCCTTCGTAGGTGTGAAGGGTCCTTTATCTTTTTCTTCCTTTGTCAAAGTTTCTGTGCCTTCTTTTGAGAGATGTTGAGGAATATTGTCAAATAGTTATTCTTTGTGACCACTGTTGTGGAGGTAAATCCTCTTTGCGGATAGAGACGATCCCTACTAGCCCAGACCGGGTCTAGCAACAATCACACAATGATATCACGCAAGTTCCTAATTAAAAATACAAAGTATATGGTGAGAACCTACTTGGATTCAAATGCTAGTGTTCGTAGAAGGGATGTCACCCTCGTTCCTTTGCTTTGGCCGGTCACGATCCCCACGATCTCCGTGATTGGATACCTGCACATGCAAAGAACAACAAAAAAACAAACATAAAATCTAGTAGATGCAATTATATATCAGTCAGAAAGGATACAACTCAACATCAAACTTAAGACAATGAGAGTGGAACCATAATGATAGTCATCTATTATTGATAAATAACAAAGAAGAATACAACCATTGTTCTGACGTAAAATACTCCTTTGGCTGGGTAGTCAGCTACACAAGTCTTGCAAAGCTTGTTGGGATGAGGAACAAGCCTCTCTCTCTTTGGGTGACAAGAATCTCCTTACTTAGATTTAGCCTTATGGGTGCAAAGAAGGCTCTTGCAGCTTCAAAGCCTCTATCACTATGATAGAACTGGAGTTATTGTAACTATGACTATGACTAGCTTGCTCAAGGCATAAAGGAAAGTTTTTATAGATAGAGAGGAAAGAGATAGGATCAACCACATTATTCATGGGATTGGCTTTATCACTCGGAAACTTCCATGAAAGGTGGCAAACCACTTTCCCTTCTATGGAGATTCGAAGCCAAACCATCCTAGCTCAACATAGATTCAGTTGGTGAATGGGTTGAAGAGAACCTTCGGGAGTTTGTTGGTTGAAAACTTTACTCAATTCAGTTGGCATGAGTGCGACTCTAAGACAGAGCACCAATAGCGCGCCCTTTTTAGAGGATTTCCCTCATTGGCGCGGGCAGTGAACTGAGGACCCGCGCTAATGCAAAAAGAGCTCTTTTCATGGAGATTTTACAAGAGATGTCTTCAGGGAAAATGAAGCTCATACTTAGAGGAATATGATGCAAGTGTTTTCAGGTCATGTCACTTCTCACAGGTCCCAGAATGATTCCTCCAGTGTACGTGTGAGGGGTAAAAGGGACGGTGACAAACGGTGACAAATTGTTGTGTAACAGATGCCCCCTAAAGCATGAGGCCCGAGAGAGAGAGGGGTGAAATGCTTTACAAGAACATGCGTGACTGAAAACACAGCCGCCGGAGAACCTGCGTAAAGAAGTACAACTGATAGCTCAAGTACATGATGTATGTGGTATGGGCGCAACCATCCATAATAGAGTACATAACGATCTAGATCCAAGGTATGGACGCAGCCATCCAGAGAGGATCGATAAATAGACTCAGGCATGGTCGCAACCATCCAGTGAATGAGTCATGTAATAAACATAATAAGCCACAAATCGCAGCCTGGATTCCAATAGACAAAATCTAGGGTCTCGCGCTCCATCTCGACCCGAACAGAGTACAAGTTCAAGCATGCGAATACATGAGTTGAAGTCAAACATGCAGGAACATCGTCTGATTACCAGTCAATGATGAAAACTGTTAACAGATGCGAGAGGTACCACCAATAATGACAATGGTCCTCAAGGTACTATAGGTACAATCTACGGTGTATTAATCAATGATTTGGCATCGAACACCCGTAGAATCATTCGATCGGAGGCCAATCATTAAAACCTCTCATCGAACACGAAGAACCTGCCATTGAGGCATGCAGGCTCCAAGGCACTGAAGGGAGTCTCTAGATCAACTTCCCAGATAATGAGCTGAAGTCGACAGGAAGTGACCTTGATCAAAGGTGGGCCATAATGTTTCCCACATCATTGACACGAGACAGAGGAAAGATGTTGTGGTGATTCAGAATTATGTGAGGTATCAGAGGGAGGTTGTGATTCTGCAGAGGTCAACTTCTCTTGAACATATTGGCGGCACGATAGTGGACTTGGCAGTATTTGACATCAAATGAGCAGAGGTCATGGTGACAAGGCAATGAGCAGATGAGAGGTCAAATAGGATCACCCAAACCCACGGAGGCTAATGTGAAACAAGACAAGATGTTCCCACCCAGACACAAATCCAGACTAGTGCCATGTTCAAGAGCGACATACTGCCGACACGACAATGATTATGGGTCCATTTTCCCCCAGTTATTTTTAACAAGCTTGATGGGGATAGCATACGCTTGTGGGCGTCATTACGACAGAATCCAATGTCATTAAGCTTTAACGAGTCTGACAAAGGAAGAACTCAGCGTCTTTTCCTGTTTAGAGAGTCTGAAAAGACAGCAGAAAAGTAAACTCCAGGGGGGTCCTTTTTCGTAAAGTTGTGTCTCTCGAGCCTGAAAAAGTATAAAACAATGCTCGAAAGAACCACCCGACCATTACGATCGAGGAGTACTTTTCATGAGTAGTGATATCGATCTGAAAAAGTAAAAAAGTGATCAACATCACATCGTTTCGTAACCATTAACGAACCCGAAATGACAAGGGTCCGACGATCTTTTCATTTTTACACGGTTGGAAAAGGGTTTAAAGACAACTACCTCTTATTTATGTTTAACGAGTCAAGAGGGGAAACCCGACAATCTTTTCATTTTTAGCGAGTCAGAAAAGAGCTAAAATATGACTCCATAGTGACGTTTTCGTGTATTTACCAAGTCCAAAAAAGTATAAAATACAACTCGTTTCACCATCGAAGTTGCAAAAAGGACCTGTCATAGCACCAAAAGCAAGCGTAAAATCCATTTTCGACCAAAAATATATTAAAATATTCAAAAAAGAACTCTTTAACCCTAATTACAAGTCAAAAAGTCTATAAATATGGTGAAAATGTAAAAAATAGAATTACTTTTACTTTTTACCTCTTGCATAGTGGTGGTGGTCCATTTGGGGAGCAAACTTCGAGCAACGATTACCGCCAATCCGGGCAACCATTTGAAATTCCGCCAGTTCCAGGTAAGAGGCGCTTCCTTTAGCTCCATTTCCATACTTGTTTTATGCATTTTGTTCCTTAATTGAGCCTCCGCAAGGGGGATTTTAAAATTTAGGGTTGCGCCCCATTGGCGCGGGTATCCGGCACGGGTCCGCGCCAATGGGGTCATTTACCCAAAGGTGCCGCGCTATTGGTGCGACTGTTTTAGAAACAATCGCGCCAACCACGCGACCTATTTTTTATTTGAATTTGCCCATCATTTTTGAAATTTGTCCGGTTTGTAAGCCTACCAGGGTTTCATTAATGATGTATTCATCCTTGTGGGTGCAGGAAACAAGCAAAAATGGTGGTGGAATGGAAAGAAAGGGAGCATGATGCCATAGATGCCTTGGCCATAGCGTATGAGGGATGTATGAATGCTTTGAGAGACTGTGGTCTCAAAAAGTTCTTCCTCACCTCTTATCTGCGAGCTTAGCCGAAGCTATTACAGTTCATAGTGGATGCTTGGGATGTTGATGACCAAGTATTCCGCTTATGGGATCAGACCTTAGAGCTGGATGTATCTGATGTGTACTTCATTACTGGGCTGTCACGGAGAGGGGCGAGCCCCATTTTGACTGGAAGCAGGCCTTCCGGGGAGAAGATAGGTGAAGTGAAGGCTCGTGTGTGCCCAGAGGCACAATTTTGGAAAAACAGTGCTAAGGTGGATATTGCCACCATCCATGACTTGGCTCTTAGGGTGATATTGTTCACTATCACACGTGCAGCTGGGGTACAGGTGCCCCATGAGGCAAGCAAGAATCATCTGTTACTAGCGATAGAATGCCTTAGCCCCACCATTTTTGACTGGGCTACAGCGGTGACTACAAATATCAAAAGGCAGCTTACAAAGTGTAAGCACGGGGGAGTGAAACAGTTCGGGTATGGCTCGATTGTGGTGTCGTTATTCTTGGAACGATTGCCACTTTTTCAGTACCAGGGAGCTGTAGTGGCGGACCCATTGCCATGAGAGCCTAGGATGGCTCGCTGGGCAGCATTGATGCCCAGAGGAGGAGGGGGCCAATAGATGTCATGGAGGTCCGAGTTCTTCATATGGCTTCGCCGTCAGCTGATCATGGTAGAGGATTGGCCATACGCGGGAACCAACTTCATGGGGGACCCAAACCTCCCACTGCCAGAGGGGGAGGAGTGGGAAGAGGAGTTAGGTATGATCTTCTCTTTTTGGTGTTAATATATTTCCATTTTTTTGTCAATACATGCATGTTCTGTAGACAATTGTATGTATATGAAGATGTGGGCCCGAAGCGACCAGCCCGCTTGTCTCCTATAGTGTGGAGGGACCAACCTGCAGCTGATCCTCAGGCAAGGGGAGCCGTGGGGGAAGAGCTTGTTACACCAAAAAATGTCACCTTGACAACTTACAGTTAGTATGGCTCAAATCAACAGTCATGCTACCCTCTTAGGCAAGTCTTATGCCTCTGTTATCCATCTCAAACTCAAAGAAGAGAGAAAGTCTTGTAAAAATTATGTTTATCTCTGGGGTCGCAGGTTCTCTCTAGCCTTACCTGCGGGGACGTAGGCCATGTTCACAAAACCTGCGTCCATGGACGCTCTGTATGTTAAAGGACAGGTGCGTCCTTCTGTAAAAGGCAAAATGCGCAAGTTTTATCTTGAAAAAGTTACTTGTGGTTACTTCTAGAACATTCTAGAGGTCGGTTTGATGAAATGGATGCGCCTCCAGTTGGTTCATGTATCTCTATTAAGAGGGAGCTTATCCCATCAATAAGGGAGCTATCCCACCCATAGAGGGGGGTGATCCCATTGATAGTGGACCTGAATAACCTCTTTACAACACTATAAATAAAGGCATTGAGCCAGAAGGAGGAGAGGTTGGAGCTATACATTTTCTTTGGGTAAATGCTGCAGGATTTAGGTCTTCCATTAGAACCTTTGTGAGGAGAGATTGTCTTTACATGATTCTACTTGGAAGTGGGTGAGCTTTGTCAAGGTAGAGGAAAACACTTGATGGACCCTGGGAGGAACTTGCACAACACCAAGGCCAGGTTGTAAGAGTTTCTTTGTTTCGTTATTAATACAAACTGGTTTATTTTTCTCAATAGCTTGTGTTAATGAGTTATTTCATGTGTTCCTTGGTCTGCATGTTGAATGTATGTTTTATTATATGAAATACAAGTGCTCAGTAATTGTTTGATTGTTTGTGGTTGCAGGAATTGACTTGAAGGAAGAGCTCATCCGGATTGGCAAGGACGAACTACAACAATAGCGTTTTGGAATAAGGTAAGCCTAAACACTTGTACTTTTCATGTTGTAAAAGGTATATTTAGAGAAAGATCACTCCATTTTGTCTTGTTTGTCGCTAGCGAGTTTAGACTCCTAGGGAGGTCAGTTGTGTCAGCCCAAATGACCTTTTCCGCCACGACAAATTGGCGACTCCACTGGGGAATCCATTAATGAGAGAGTCTTTTCCTTTATATGAACTTTGCTTTGAGAAAATCATTTTTATTTTCTGGTTTTTGACTGTGAGAATTAGTATTTGGGTGGCTTAGCTTTAGATTTAGTTAGCTTTGGTTTTTCTTTCTTTTTCCAGAAGGACGCACCCTTTGAGTCTGCACAGTGCGTCCTTGGACGCGCTGTTGCCGTCTGCACAGAGCGGGCCCGCACCTGTGACAACAGGTGGCCTGCGTCTTCCTGTAAAAGTTAAGAAAATTCCATTTTGCTTTAAATTGCTTTTAGATTTTGGTTTTTCTTAGTGTTTTCTGCCCAGATCCTTTAGTACCCTGTCAAGAATTCTCACCTGAACTGGTTTTGTGAGCTTTGAGTGTTTTAGTGGATTTCAACGAAGTTTAGACCTAGGGTTTGATTTTTGGATAGGTTCTGTAGTGACTTTGAGCGTAGAAAGTTGTCCAGCCTTAGATCTCTCTGGTTAGTCAACCTTCTTAGAAGTCGGGCCTGTCGTAAAGTCTCCTTGTTTGAGTAGCTTGCCATTTAAGTTGTTTTGGGTCAAATTTCGAATTGCTTGTTTATAAAGTATTGATTTCCATTTTACAAAAAGAACAAAAAGATTAGAATTTTGTTTTGACTAGTTTTTGGTTCTGCAATAAGCTAGTCCTTGATTTGATTGTGATCAAGTAAAACACCTTAGAATAATCATTGTTAGTTTTGGCCTTGTTAGAATTGCTTAGAATAAATTTGCCTTTAGTTTGCTTATGAGTGGATTTTCATAGATTTTGATAGTTGTTAAAGATTGCTTTTGGTTATATTAGTTTTATTTGCTTTATTAAAAGAAAAATACAAAAACATCTTCTTTAAAAAGTCTTGTTTCAAGTAGCTTTTTGTTTTTCAAAGAAGAAAAGAGTTTTTCGTGCATGTAAAGAGAAGTTATGTTTTTATGCTTGGAAAAGAAAATCGAATTGTTTCTTTGATTGTCTTCAATTAAGAAGTTGCTTTTATAAAGATTGCATTCTCTCAACTTTTTAGTTAAAACAATTCATCGAAAAAGCAAAGTAGTGGATAAATCATCCTAGGTGCATTTTGTAGTGGTTTTTGAGTCGAGTCAACACACCACTAGTTTCACTTCCATCACCTTTTGACTTAAAGAACAACCTTAAAAGTAACGCTTAAATTAAAATTGAACTAGTAACTTTTATTTTTTAGGGTTCTGAAGCACCAACATAGCTTAGGCTAGGGTCTTGGAGTAGGTGAGTACTTAACTCTCCAAGACTATAAAACCAAACAGTTAGTCTATCTTGAGTAGAATAAATCCAATTGTTTCAGTTACATTCTGGGAAAGCTCCTCTTAAAGGAGAAGCACGAGCTCGTGTCCGAACCAGTGAGGGGATCATTCCTCCCTCGTTGGGAACGACGCTAGACAGTACGTATTAAAAACGGTAAACCTCGGATTAACCATTGTCGAGGAGCCAGGGGTCACTTATCGATAAACCTTGGATTACTGTCAAGGAGCCGGTAAGGGGATTGAGCTTGTTACTCTGCCCTTGCGTGTTGTCGGAGTTTAGACTGTTCCCCCAGGTGTAATTGTTGTGATTGGTAACCTTAGTGGCCATAATATCTAGGATTCTACCCAAGGTGACGGTGGAGGGAAGGTCCCACTGTACCTGGAGCAGACGTCGGCTATACTCACTTGGATTTTCTGGGGGGTACGCTTCACTTCGAGACGGTTAAAGTGGAGGTACTTGGTCCAGTCTATTCATTAAGCAGGTTGTCGGCGTAACTGTTCCACCCGCCATTTCTGTACTGAATCCTGCGAGGTTGGACCTAATCACCAACTAGCGCTTTTGGTCCGGAAGATACTGTTTGTGTGTGCTTTGACACTCTAGATTATTTAGGCGTGTGCTTCAAATTTGTTTGGTTCTTTAGAAGACTTAGGTGGTTTGATTTGAATTTTTTTACTTTGTTTTCGTGTGTTGTAGTTAAAAATCATTAATTGTGGCGGAATTACCGAGACGGTCCCGTCGAATTGGGGGCCAATCTCCTGAAATTGTCACCGGATTAGATTTATTAAGAAAACTCCGTCAATCGCGGGGTGAATCTCCTGAAGACAGTCCGGATAATTTAGAGGGTTTAAAGGTCCTTGTAACTCCTCCTAGTGGCAGTAGAGTAGGTTCACCTGAAGAAGGAGAATCTTCCTTGGTAGTCCATCCAGATTACCAAAGTTTAGAAACAGGTTACAATCCCGAAGCTTTTACAGTTTCCGAGCTTGCTGGTAGTTTTTCATCTGCCAGTGAAACAGGCGAAGAACCTGAAATTTCCGAACCTGTTACTCCAACTCCTAGTGTTCCTGATTCACCAAGAATATAAAGAATTATCACCGAAAATCTTCCTGTTGGATTAATTGCTATAGAAGAACTTGTTCCAGAGGAAGAAATAGGCGTTTCTGATTCTGAAGATATAATTACCCTTGATCTAAGGGAGCGTGAGTCCATCTTTTACAGTCCTCCTAGGAGTGAACCTTGGTACCTTGCATTAACCAATTTTTTAGACAACTCAGTAGGTTTTTCTACACCTCGTACTCCTTTTCCACCTGGAGGAATTCATAATCCTGTAAATATGTCTGGTCAGTCATCTGTGTTTACGCAAAGTCCTGAATCATTTTTACATGGTGGTCCTTCTGTTCCTACTGGGTATCAATCACTTTCTGGTACCTTTGCGGGAGCATCTCCTCAACCCGTTGATCATGGGTTATTAGTTGGAAACAGTGGTAATGTACCATTGAGTATAGGTGATGTTTATTGATGTCAGGTTCAACTCCCGTTAACCAACCTCAAGGTGGCCAATTACCGCCTGGGGGGCAACCTTCGTTAATGCCTGGGGGGCAACCTCAAGGTACTTCATTCGTGTCTGGGGGGCAACCTCAAGGGTATCAACCCCAAGGATATCAACCCCAGCCTCAATATGTACCCCAAAGTCAACCTCAGTATCAATATCAACCTCAAGGATGGCAACCTCAAGGATGGCAACCTCAAGGGTATCAACCCCAAGGGTATCAACCTCAAGGATACCAACCTCAAGGTCAAGGTCAACCCCAGTACTCGTATTTACCTCAAGGTTATCAACCTACGGGTCAATACCCTGGTCAAAGTTATCAACCACCTCAAGGGCAATCATATGGGACTGCACCTTACAGTTATCAACCCTATCCTCAATACGGCTATGGATCTCAGTATCCTCAACCTGTTACGAGTCAGTACCCTGGATTGTTAACATGGGATCCGTCACAGGGTCAACAGATGTTGCAGCCAAGTATACAGTCGGCACCTCAAGCAGGACAACCTGTAGTTCCTGGTCCACCCCAGCAACCGCAACCTGTCCAGTCAAGTGTTCAGACCCCTGTAACTTCGGTAGTTACTCAGCCGCCAATTGCACCTGGTACTCCACCTCACACGGCTGCAGCAACTACCGCTTCATCTACCATGCTTACTTCTGGAGTATCGGCAGCTCCGGTTTCTACAGTCCCTGTAACCACTCCTCAGACATCTGTACCGTTGTCTGGATCTACAGTCCAAACCACAGTCCAGATGCCTGTAGGACCACCTGGTACAAGTACGGTTGTTACTACTCAACCTCAATTTGTTCAACCTCCGTACCAGGGACCGTATCAACCTGCGCAAGCTGCCCAACAACCGGCTTACCAGTATCAACCGTATCCTGGGTACACTTATCAACAACCTCAGCAACCCCAGTACGGTCCGGTTAATCCTGGTTTTCCAGGAGGATATAATATCCCCAATGCGATTCCTGTTCCTAGTTATCCTGGATATCCTCCTCCTGGGGCTGGTATTGTGACTCAGAATTTTAGAGATCCTAACCGGCAGTTACCGTTTATTGCAACTTTAGATTTACCCGACTTGACGCGCCTAACGAACGATCCAATTCAATATCAACAGTTCTGGCCGCCAATGCCAAATAAGTTGCCCAGCGATATACCCAAGTTCGAAGGTAAGTCTGGAGAGGATCCATCCAATCACGTGATGACTTACCACCTCTGGTGTGCATCAAATTCCATCTCAGATGATTCCATCCGCTTACGTCTTTTCCAGCGTACACTCATTGGTCTCGCGGCCAAGTGGTACATTGAGTTGCCACGGGCCTCTTTTTACAACTTTAGCCAGTTAGCTACCTCGTTCTTAACTCATTTTCAGTTACCAGTCAGATACGATAATGGTACAGAATTATTAACTTCGCTAAAACAATCGACATCCACGTACATTTCTGATCACATCCATGAGTGGAGACGTCGAAGGAGATTAGTGAAAGTTTTTATCCCGGACCAAATCTTAGCTGAATGGTTTGTCAAATCATTATTACCACGAATTACTGAAGATGTAGCTAAGGCCGGAGTAGTTACTGAGGAGCAAGTCATTGCTCAAGCACAGTACCTTGACTTAGTTTATACTCAGTCGGGTACGTTACACGAGAAAATTCCGGATCTTCCCAAGTCAAACCAAATCGCTGCTGCTCCTTCGGGATCTCATGCCGCTGATGGTATGATTGGTATCGTGACTACGAAGAGCAAGAAGAAGTCTTCCAAGGCTTCAACTACTCCAATTATCACTTTGCCTGATTCTCCGACAGGAGAGTCTTCTCCTGAACTCACCGCCGACATTCACGCCGTAGAGTCATCTACGGCCAAACCAAAAAACGGTGGAAAGAAGAAAGGAAAGAAGAAGGCCAAAGCAGACAAGGCTCCAAAGGAGAAAACAGAAAAAGCGGAAACCAATGACGAAAAGCGCAAACCTCGTTATCCTTGTCTCATTTGTGAAGAAGATCATTTTACGAGAGACTGCCCTCATCGGGCCGAGGTAGTGAAAATAGTTAAAGGTTCTCCCACTCCTGCTGTGTTAAAGAATCCATTTCCAGAGCAGGAGAATAAGATGATAGGTTCTTCTTCGAATGCCAGTGAAGAACCCATTTTGATGATGTCTCATGTCAGGATTGCGACTCGATCGCAAGATTATGGTAGTAAGGCTCCTGTTGATGGTAAAGAAGCAGAATCTTCTCACTCTAACCCATCAACCTCAACTCCTGGTTCCGATCCACTACAGATCGAAAAACCTAACCCAGACTTAGTGATTAAGCCGCCCGCCAAGGGTGTACTTCGAAGGTCTGCTTTCAACCCACATGCGAGAGCAGCCCAGAATTACAACATTGTTGAAGACTTAGCTGTTTCACCTTCAGCAATGTCGGCACTCGAAGTGCTGCAATCATGTCCAGCGCAACGAAAATTGCTTTTGTCGGCTATTGGAGCTGTCGATGTTCAGGACCCGAACCTAATGATCTTTGATCTAGAAAATAGTACACCACGTCTCCCCCATCAAATGGCTTTCCAAATCCCAGTGATAGTCAAAAACAGGCCTATTCATCGGACTGTGATTGATGAGGGAGCTTCTACGTGTATTATGTCGATTCAATGTTGGAGATCGCTTGGTTCTCCTTCGTTGAACCAATCCCCCACCATCCTTAAGGCCTTTGATGGCCGTGGGTTCCGTCCGTTTGGTATTCTACAAGAATTGCCTATAGGGGTCGAAGGTAAAACCGTTAGTCTGGATGTGGAAGTGGTTGATGCCCCTCTAGACTACAACCTTCTTTTGGGTCGAAGTTGGTCATATGCTATGACAGCGGTCGTTTCATCGGTCTTCAGAGTCATTAAGTTTCCACATAACGGTAAGATCGTGACTATTGATCAGCTGACATACTTTTCATCCGACCCATCCTCTTCAGAAACTATCCAACATGTTGGTAAAACGACAATCCCTTACAAGGACATTGGTGTAGGTTTAGTTAAGGATTCCGGTTTACTGGGAACTTTTCCTCTCCCTCCACTCAATGTAGATCCTTCATTTGCAACAATTCATATGATCACGTCAGAAAACATTATTATGATGATCCTTGGTATGTTCCCTCTGACTCTGAGCTAGATTCACTCGGTGATGTTATGCCGTTGAGTCCGTATGAAATTGCTTATGAAGCTCTTATGTCTTTTACTGATTTTCATTCAACCGAAACCGACCAAATGAATGTGGTCAGTGAAGAGTCACTTTTCACCTCACCTTTAGAACGGATAACGTTTCCCGAAGACGTGTCATCTGACGAACGACTTCGCGAAATCCTAAGTGTAGATGATCTACCATGGGAAGATCTCCATCACAGATCTTCGTTTTTACCTAAGGGCGATGCATTTGAAAATGATTTTTCATCTATCTTTACCGCTGAATATGTCAAAGACGCTCAGGATCCAACGAAACATTCTGATTCAGAGCTGAATTTAGGGAATATTTCTCGTACTGTCCCCATTGATATATCAGTGAAGCCCGGAATTAAGGAGAACATTCATATAGGTGCCGCTTGTACTGAAGAAGAAATCGAAACTTACAAGGCCCTATTCCAAGAATTCCGCGACGTGTTTGCCTGGTCCTACGAGGAAATGCCAGGAATCGATCCTGCCATTGTTGTTCATGAAATCAAAACCTACCCGGATGCTAAACCCATTCGGCAACGGTTGCGTCAGATTCACCCTCGAAAAGCAGCTGCAATTAAAGCGAAGTCGAAAAGCTGTTGAAAGCAGGTTTCATTTATCCGATCCCGTTAACGGATTGGGTATCGAATATTGTTCCCGTCAATAAAAAACAAGGAACAATAAGAATCTGTATCGACTATAGGGATATCAATCGAGCTTGTCCAAAAGACAACTATCCTACGCCTTATATCGATCAAATAATTGATGATTGTGCCGGAAGTGAGATGTTTTCCTTTATGGATGGTTTCTCAGGCTATAATCAAATCAATATTCTACCTGCCGACCAACCAAAAACGGCATTCATTTGTCCATGGGGGACATTTGCTTATTGCAAATTACCTTTTGGGCTTAAGAATGCCGGCGCTACTTTTCAACGGGCCATGTCTTATGCATTTCATGACATCAAGCACATTGTGCAACCCTATCTCGATGATTTGCCTGCTCATTCTTTACACCGAGCTGATCACCTTGTCCATTTACGAGCAATCTTTATGAGGTGTAGGCATTATCGAATTCGGTTGAATCCCCACAAGTGTGTTTTCTGTATAGAAACAGGTCGATTGCTGGGATTTGTTGTTTCCAAAGCCGGCATTCGCGTCGATCCCTCGAAAGTCGAGGCTATCATCCAATTGCCTCCTCCTTCGAGTTTGCGCCAACTCCAAAGTTTGCAAGGGAAAGCAAACTTTTTACGCCGATTCATCCCTAACTACGCCGAGGTCACTAAAGGTTTTACACGGTTGTTGAAACAGAACGTACAATTCTTTTGGGACGAGATTCCCAACAATCTTTTGATGCATTAAAACACGCGTTGACCCATGCACCGTTATTGCATCCTCCCAACTACAACCAGGACTACTTCTTATACCTCGCAGCTTCGCATTCCACCATTGGAATGGTGTTAGTTCAAGAAGATGAATTCAAGGCAGAGCATGTGATATATTACCTTAGCAGAACCTTAAATCCAACTGAGTTAAAATATTCACATGTGGAGAAATTGGCCCTGGCAGCCGTTCAAGCTGTCCAGCGTTTCGTCACTACATTCTTCTCCGCAAAACTACTGTTATTTCGGATTGCAACCCTATGATTTATATCTTGACAAAACAACTGCTAGGGGGCAAGTACTCTAAATGGATCGTCATCCTGCAAGAGTTCGACTTGGAGTTTGAGAAGTCCAAGTCTAAGAAATCTTTAGTCTTCGCGGAATTGATGTGTGATTTCCCGAGTGCTGACACAGAGACTGTGGCAGAGGAGTCCATTGCGGACGAATCTTTGTTTCTTATTAGCACTGTAGATCCGTGGTATGGGGATATAATCATCTATCTCCAAACCCAAACCTTTCGGCCTGAAGCTTCCAAGGAAGACCGTCGAAAAATTCGGTTTCAATCCCAGCAATACAGAATTATTGGAGATACACTTTATCGCCTGGGGGCAGACTTAGTTTTTCGACGTTGTTTAACTCACGATGAGGCTGAGAGAGTTTTGAATGATTGTCACTCTGGAGCATGTGGCGGTCATATGTCTGGGTATGCCACAGCTCAGAAGGTGTTGCGCGCTGGCTATTTCTGGCCGTCTATGTTTAAAGATTGTATCCTTGCCGTCAGAAAATGCCACAACTGTCAAGTGTTTGATCGAAAGATGCGCGCTCCACCTGCTCCTCTCCACCCTATAATTGCCGCTGGTCCATTCGCCAAATGGGGTATTGACTTTATTACTTGTAACCCTCACTCGGCCGGGGGGCATGCGTATATCATCCTTGCGGTTGATTATTTTACTAAGTGGGCCGAGGCGATGCCTACATTCGACGCAAGCGGCAAGACAGCTGCAGTTTTCGTATTCAATCATATCATAACTAGGTTTGGTGTCCCACAAGCAATCATTACTGACCATGGGAGCCATTTTCGAAATGTCATGATGACTGAGCTTACAAGCCAGCTTGGTTTGCGCCACGATAGCTCTACACCTTATTATCCGCAAGCCAACGGTTTGGTTGAGTCAATCAACAAAGTTCTAGTCATCATGATTCGACGGATCATTGGTATCCATCGAACGAATTGGCATAACATGTTATTTTCGGCGCTATGGGCATATCGAACTTCAGTGAAAAATTCAACAGGTTTCACCCCTTTCCAGCTAGTTTATGGCTTAGAAGCTGTGTTACCTATTGAATGCGAAATCCCATCACTTCAAATGGCTGTCGAATTACTTCCAGCTACTTCCGAAGAGGAGAAACGGTTGTTATACTTGGCTAAATTAGATGAGACTCGACGTGACGCTACTTTAGCTATCGAGACTCACGCAAAACAAATGAAAGCCCAGTACGATAAAAATGTAACTCCTCGAAGTTTTTCGGAAGGAGACCTAGTACTATTATATGATCAAGCTAACGATAAGCTAGGTGCCGGAAAATTCGTTCCCATGTGGCATGGGCCCTACATTGTAAAGCGAAAGCTAGCAAAAGGGGCTTATGAGTTAGTTGATTTTGATGGGGACTCTTTGGGTAAACCCAGAAATGGACTTTACCTAAAGAGGTATTATGCTTAAAATGATGGGTATGGAGAAGTTTTTAGATAGGTTAGATTTTCTTTCTAGCTAGCAAGTGTGTTAGTTTAGTCTGTGTGCTTAGCTTAGCGAGTGTGGTTTGTCGTCATTATTTTGGCTTATTTTGGTTTTACTCTTGATATTGTAGATGTCGACGCCTCTCCAAACATACATTGGATTTGCTGATGGTGCTTGTCGTAGTACACGGAATATCTCTTCCGCAGCTTGGGTTATCTATTCACCCTCTGACGAGTTAGTTTCTATGCATGGGGTAAGCCTCGGTCAAACAACGAATAACATTGCAGAATACAGTGCAGTGGTTGAATTATTATCCGAATCTATTTCATTTGGAATTCGACGTTTGATTGTGAGGTTAGATTCTGAACTTGTTGTATTACAGCTTAATAGAGTTTATGCCATTAGAAATCCCGTGTTGTTAAGGTTGTTTTTGAGAGTGCGTCTCTTGGAACGTGAATTTGATTACATTGAATATCAACATATTCCAAGGTCCCTGAATACATTAGCAGATGCAATTGCTTCTCGAGTGTTGGACAGACATTTATAATAATCATGCAAGTAAATTTAAAGACATTTCATCATACATGTTAAACAAGATAAGCCCGTAATAGTGATATATATAGATAGAAGTGTGTCCAAAAAATATATACATCGTCTTCGATCATAGGTTGAAAACACCTTATGATCGGCAAAATGATAGTACAAAAAATCAAAAATGTCACATGTGACTACAAAAAGTGACTAGTCAATCACTGGTGGTGCTCTCTGTACGACACCACTGCGCGGGCTACCTTACGCAGAAATCTCCTAAATGGTCCAGGGACTGCAACTACAAAACGTTGAAGCCTGATAGGAATGTCGTCCATAGTAGTCTCAGGTATGTCTACCGTGAGACGATCTAGGTCATGCTCCAACTCAGCTAATACGTCTGCAGCTGCGTCCTGTGGGGCCGGTGCCGGTGCAGCTGGATGTCGTCTATCATAAGGCCGGAGATTGGCTGGACGCTGTGGGCCAACATCTGCATTTTGAAAAATTTTACTATTAGTTTGAGACGATATATATGAAAAATAAAAAATACATAACTAGAAAACTTGTGAAAATAAAAGTACCTCTGTCGTCCCATTGTTCTCCCTGTGGAAGAACCATGTCCGGATCACCTCTGAAATCCATTCCGGCATATGGAAAGTCTTGTATCACAAAAAGCTGGCCCTCTAACCAGTCAAAGTAACTGTCTGAGAATCGAACCACTGCCGCGCCCTCGTCAGGATGCCGGGCCATCACCGCAACCCATCGAATCAGCTTTGGCTGCTGAGGACCCAAATCATCAACAGTGAGTTGCTGAGGGATCAGCATTGGAACTCTCTCCAAGGCAAAGCTCACGACTATAGGCCCATATCCAAAAGTCTTTAGTCGTCCGTTCTTTGCCTTGGTCAGTTGGCTCTTCATATGAGCCGACACAGCTTCACACCAGTTGAAGATGGTGCCTTGGTAACAGTCAACTGCCATCCACATTTGGGATCCGGAAGCAATGTGTAAAGCGGCCGCGCCGCAAATTCTGGTAACCGTGAACGCAATGACTCTAAGTTTCGGCAGAGCGATGTGTTTTATCTCTACGCCTTTTTTATGGCGAGTCTTGGGTCTGCACCACTCCTCGCGGAGATCATCAAGGGATTGGCCACCCGGCCTGGTCCCCGCAAGATTGAGTTGCTCACCTCTGTTTGGCAAGCCAGTAAGAAAGTATACATCCGAGGGCTCTATCTCGAGCTGATGCCCTCCTATGTAAAAGCATTGATCTTGAACGTTCCATCGCTCAACCAGCCATTCCAAGAATCTTACCTGGCCCTTCATGCCCGGTATGGTCCAATATTTATACAACCCGCATGTTCTTAAGGCATCCAAAGAGGGCTGGTGGTTTATTGCAGCTTCATCTTCCTCTACGTGCTCTCTCTCTCTCCAGTCTAACATGATTAATGCCCTGCATATCAAAAAAGACAATTAGAAATTGATTTGAAGAAATTTGGTGGTTTTTTGAGGGAGTTGGGGTTTTCAAATGCGCATTACTCGGAGGACGCACCCCAGCTTTGTAGCACAGGGCGTCCGGACGCAGCTTGCCTGAAGGCAGGCTGCGTCCCCCGACCATTTTCCCGTGTGAGAAAAAGTCGGGGGACGCTGGTCACCCGAAGGGCACCTGCGTCTGCCGAGAGGCGCATTTTGAACCCAAAACCCCCCCAAAAAATGAAACAGAGACCTAAAACTTAATTCTAAACGGATAGAAATGCAGAGTAGGATGTGTAAAATACCTGGGTGAAGCGGCGTTCGATTCCGACGGTCAGATTTTCCGCAGCGACCACGGGAAGTTTCTTGTCAAAAGCTCCTTTTTCAACCTCCAAAGTCAAACGGTAAAAATGACATGGTAAAAGGTCTTTTTATAGGTTTTTTGGGTGAATGAGTTCATTTTTTACCATGAAAAGATGTTTTTCAACGTATTTTTGCCTATTTTAAACAGGTATGAGTAATGTGTCGCTTTTGTGCAGGACAAAGGGATTTCGAGGGAAATTGTAATTTTCACAAATAAAAATATCAGAGTCATCTTTTAAGCCCTTTTCTGACTCCTAAAACATGAAAAGATCGCCGAGTGTTTCTTTTACACTCGTTAAAACGGAATTAAAAGACGGTCCCCTTTTAGCTCTTTTCTGACCGTAAAATCAGGAAAAGATTGCTGGGTTTTTGTCGTTTCAAACTCGATAAGGAAATAAAACGACGTGTCTTTGATCGCTTTTTACTTTTCAGGTCAACGACACTATCATGAAAGTACTCCTTGGTCGCAAGATCAAGCGGTTCCCCCAGGTATTATTTTATACTTTTTCGGGCTTGAGGGACACAAATTTACGAAAAAGTTCAACGTGGAGTTTCCTTAAGTTTTTCAGACTCTCTAAAATTGAAAAACGCCGAGTCATTCCTATACTGGGCTCGTTAAAACTTTTACAGTAAAGGACCTGTTCAATTACAAACAGGAACGAACCACTCCTTCCTAGGGTTCGAATTTAAACTAGGTTGGACTCGTCCGAAGGATGAGCTTATAACCAAGCATATGTTATCCTCCTCAAGCTTGATAAAAATAAAGAGGTACTTGCCAGAAATGGTGGGGGAAAAGAGAGAAGAATGAACCTATTTGTCACCTTTTGTCTCAAACGAAACTTTATTACCACTCTTGAACACGACACTTTTGCATTTCACCTGGGTTGGGAAATCTTTTACCTCACAGTTGACCAAATCACTTTGAAAATCTTTAACCGGGTTCAGGGATCAACTTTGAGTTATTCGTCACCAAACCATCTGTTGTGTCGTTATGTGTTCAAGAGGTCTGCAAGCAAAACTTTCATCTGCAAAATACTTATCATCCATTTGACCATCCCTGAGTCAGTCCTTACAGCAACATTTCTTCAACTTGAACAATGATTTCGTGTTGCAGGCTTGCCTGCAACGAGTCGCTTTCTATCGACATCGACAAATTATCTAGAAAGATGACTTAGGAATCGACAGTACCTTGAAGTCTGCATGCATCAATGGCAGGTTTCTCGCCTTTGACGATAGTTTACATCATTGACTTTCGATCAAAGGATTCCGTGAAGTGTTCGACATCAGAACATCTATTCACATTTCACGGGTTGTGCTTGGTACTTTGAGAACCATTGACATTACTGGTGGTCTCTCTCACGCTTGTTAACAGTTTACATCATCGACTGGTAATCAAGTGGTTTCTAACATGTTCGACATCAAATCATTTAATCACATGCTTAGAATCGTACCAATTCGGGAAGTAGAAGTGAAGACCCTGGATATAGTTTCTACCATCCAGGCTGCGAGGAGTTTTGTATTCATTGTCTATGTAGACTAATCATAAACAGATGGCTGCATCCATACTGTGTCTACAAAAGTCTATAAAAATGATGAACTGCAAAATCATTCCTGTATCAGAATAGTTAGTCCATTAGTTAAAGTTTTGAATCTGAGTATGGGAATGCCTACCTCAGTGATGATATAATCTTATACATGTATTTTGTGTTGAAAATTGCAGGTTCTAACCAGGTCATCCACAAGTCAATCCTTGAAATGATAAAGCGCTTCACCCTTCCTAGAATTACAAAACACCAATCTATTCCAGGCTTCGCACTTTAGGGGACAATCTGTTACACCAAAAAATGTCACCTTAACTACTTACAGTTAGTATGGCTCAAATCAATAGTCATGCTACCCTCTTAGGCAAGTCTTATGCCTCTGTTATCCATCTCAAACTCAAAGAAGAGAGAAAGTCTTGTAAAAATTATGTTTATCTCTGGGGTCGCAGGTTCTCTCTAGCCTTACCTGCGGGGACGCAGGCCATGTTCACAAAACCTGCGTCCATGGACGCTCTGTATGTTAAAGGACAGGTGCATCCTTCTGTAAAAGGCAAAATGCGCAAGTTTTATCTTGAAAAAGTTACTTGTGGTTACTTCTAGAACATTCTAGAGGTCGGTTTGATGAAATGGATGCGCCTCCAGTTGGTTCATGTATCTCTATTAAGAGGGAGCTTATCCCATCAATAAGGGAGCTATGCCACCCATAGAGGGGGGTGATCCCATTGATAGTGGACCTGAATAACCTCTTTACAACACTATAAATAAAGGCATTGAGCCAGAAGGAGGAGAGGTTGGAGCTATACATTTTCTTTGGGTAAATGCTGCAGGATTTAGGTCTTCCATTAGAACCTTTGTGAGGAGAGATTGTCTTTACATGATTCTACTTGGAAGTGGGTGAGCTTTGTCAAGGTAGAGGAAAACACTTGATGGACCCTGGGAGGAACTTGCACAACACCAAGGCCAGGTTGTAAGAGTTTCTTTGTTTCGTTATTAATACAAACTGGTTTATTTTTCTCAATAGCTTGTGTTAATGAGTTATTTCATGTGTTCCTTGGTCTGAATGTTGAATGTATGTTTTATTATATGAAATACAAGTGCTCGGTAATTGTTTGATTGTTTGTGGTTGCAGGAATTGACTTGAAGGAAGAGCTCATCCGGATTGGCAAGGACGAACTACAACAATAGCGTTTTGGAATAAGGTAAGCCTAAACACTTGTACTTTTCATGTTGTAAAAGGTATATTTAGAGAAAGATCACTCCATTTTGTCTTGTTTGTCGCTAGCGAGTTTAGACTCCTAGGGAGGTCAGTTGTGTCAGCCCAAATGACTTTTTCCGCCACGACAGGCGTAGACAGCGGCCAATGCCAACTTCTCAACGTAAGCGTAGCGAGTTTCCGTATCTAGGAGGTTGCGGCTGAGGTAATAGATAACGTGCTCATTGCCGTCATCATCGTCTTGCACTAGAACCATGCCGATAGTGGTTTCGGCGGCGGCCAGATAGAGAGTATAATCACGATGGTAGTTTGGAGGTCTCAATAATGGAGTAGAGACAAGGAGGCCCTTAAGTCGCTCGAAAGACTCCTGAGCGATAGCGTCCCAATGGAAGGGTGTGTCTCGCTTCAACAACCATGTGAAACCCTTAGCCACCTTTGCATAATTCAGAATGAATCGTCTGAGGAAATTTGCTTTGCCCTGCAAGCTCTGCAACTGCTGCAAAGAAGCAGGGGGAGGAAGATTCAGAATGGCCTCGACTTTGAGGGGATCTAGACGGATGCCTTCTCGGGAGACGATAAACCCGAGTAGTCGGCCGGATTCAACGCAGAAGACACATTTATGAGGATTGAGCCAAATATGGTAGTGTCGATAGCAGAGAAAGATTTCGCGAAGATGGGAAGGATGGTCCTGACGCTTGACTGAATGAGCTGGGAGATCATCCAAGTACGGCTGTACAATGTGACGAATGTCATGAAAGGCATAGGACATTGCACGTTGGAAGGTAGCGCCGACATTATTTAAACCAAAAGGGAGCTTCTTATAGGCAAAAATGCCCCAAGGACAGATAAAAGCCATCTTATGTTGATCAGCGGGTGCAATGTTGATCTGGTTATATCCAGAAAAACCGTCCATAAACGAGTAAATTTCGCTTCCTGCACACTCATCAATGAGCTGATCTATGAAGGGTGTAGGGAAGTTATCCTTAGGACAGGCGCGATTGATATCACGGTAATGAACACAGACTCGAATAGTGCCCTGATTTTTGTTCACAGGGACTATATTAGAAACACAATTCGTCAGTGGAATGGGGTAAATGAAACCAGCCTTGAGAAGCTTTTCGACTTCTGCTTTGATGGCTGCGGCCTTTCGGGGGTGCACAGGGCGTAGGCGCTGACGAACAGGCTTAGCAGCTGGATACGTAGGTATCTCGTGCACCACTATACTAGGGTCGATGCCAGACATCTCTTCATAGGACCAAGCAAAGACATCACGAAATTCGCGAAATAGGTCAGTGTAAAGTTGAACTTCCTTTGGAGTGCAAGTGACTCCAATATGAATGTGCTCGACAATCCCTGGTTTCATAGAGATGTTGATGGGTTGGGTTTGCGTAATGTTTCCCATATTGCCCTCAGAAGATACTTGGTAAATTTGAATAGGTGTTTGAAGGGGCGAGGATGGGATACACGAAGCAAACTGCTCGAGACATGCGATCATTTCCTAATGGGCAGGGAGAAAAGAAGAGCGGTGGTGATGATCTGACCAAGGGGGTTCTTCAAGAGACATGGTCTCTATGATGGCTTCATCGGAAGGAAATACTTCCTTTAATGGATCCGAAGTAGCATCATCTCCAAGCCAAGGGAAATGATCATATGAATCTGGAACACTGCTTGGAAGAGCAGGTTCAGGAGGGGGAGCCGATGCAGCAACGATTTCGACGTAGTTGAGCTTGGTAGGACTCAACGGCATCATATCACCCCAGGATTCTATCTGATTAGCGGGAGGGAGGACCCACGGATCAGAACACACAGAAATCATGTTAATAGGGGCGAGATTCGGAGGTGGGAGTGGAAAGACACCCATTAGGGCGGGATCCTTAAAGAGTCTGGCTCCCACACTATCGAATGATTTAGAGGTATGCTCCACGAACGGCACATTACCCTCGGAAGAAGAGGCGAAGAAGGAGAGCTGGTCCACCGTGACAATCTTCCCTTGATGAGGGAAACAAATGACACGGAAAAGGGAGGAAGCCATGGCTTGCATGGTGTATGTCCAGCTACGTCCGAGGAGGAAGTTGTAGGTAAGATTAGCGTCGACAACTTCGACCTCCACTTCTACCGTATTCCCTTCCAAGGAGATGGGCAAGCATTGGAGGATACTGTAAGGATGGGACTCTCTTCCATCAAAGGCTTCTAACGTCGTAGGAGACTGGCTCAATGTTGGAGAACAAATAGCTTTCCAGCAAGCAACAGACATGATGCAAGTTGAGGAACCTTCATCAATGACTGTACGATGAATCGTTTTACCATTGATGATGACCTGTATAAGGAAAGCGATTTGGTGAGGTAGTCTCGGTGTATAGCCCTCGAGATCAAAAGAAATCAGATCTGAGTCAGCCGGGTCTATGCCACTGATGGCTGATAGCAAGGACTTCCTCTAGGAGGGGCAGCTCTGGAGGACTTCTAGAGCGAACATAGCAGACGGAGCTTGGGCTAAGTCCTCAACAATGTTGTAGTGCTGAGTAGCATGAGCATTCAGGTTGTAAGAAGACTTCCGGAGTACACCTTTTGGAGGGGGTCAGATTGTCGTCTCAGTGCTAGGTCGTTCGATGTGGAGTGGACCAAAATTGGATGGAGGAGCGTTGGAGGGGACCTCCGGATCTTTCCCGGCATGAGATGGATATTCTTTCACTCGAGTAATGACATGGATGGGAATTGTCCCAGCCATGAAGACTTGAGAGCCGAATGAAGAAGAGGGTTGCGATGGATCTGCCACCATTTGAGTTTGTTGTGAAGGGAAAGGTTCTTTAAGCACAACAGGAGTCCCAGGAGCACCCTTCAATATACGACTAACTTTGGACTACCTGGGGCAGTCTTTAGTGTAGTGATCCTCATCATAGATAAGACAAGGATACTTAGGTTTCCGTTTGGCTCCTTCCTCAGGTGGAGGTTTAGGGGAGTCCTGTTTGGGCTGTTCGGATTTATTCTTGGCTTTCCCTTTCTTTTTCCCTTTCGAGGGTTTATCCGCCGTGGTGGACTAAACGAAATTTGCCTCAGAGGTACTTCCAGAATTAGATTGACCCTGAGAAGTGTTTCCACTAGAAGCATTCTTTTTTTGCTTCCCAGGGTTCGCAGATGATTTCTTTGAAGACGCGTTTACAGAGCCAATAACACTGTCAACAGATGGTTTTGGCAGAGCTTTGGATGTTCCGAGTCTCGGGGTGTCTGGAAAATAATCATATAAAGTACCTGACTGAGAATATACCAAGTCAAGGTACTGAGCATGCGCGATAGCTTGCTCTTCAGTTACACAAGCTCCCATGGCGATGTCTCGTGCAATTGCGGGGACAAAGGAAGTCGTGAACCAATCGGTCAGGAGCTGATCAGGAATCCAAAATTTGATCAAGCGAAGATGTTGTCTCCATTCATGTATATGATCGGATATATGCGTGGCCGTGTCCTATTTGAGAGACGTAAGGAGATGTGTCCCTGTCTCATACCGAATGGGTAACTGAAAATGAGTTAGGAATGCCATAGCCAGCGAGTTGAAGTCTTGAAATGTTCCGTGATTCAACTCAATATACCACTTAGCGGCTGAACCGATGAGAGTCCTTTGGAAGAGGCAGAGCCGGATGGAGTCATCAAGCCATGAGTTGGATGAGCACCAAAGGTGATAGGTCATGACATGGGCTTGAGGGTCCTCACCAGCTTTGCCATCGAATTTCGGGCAATCACCGGGTATCTTAGTTGGAACTGGTGGCCAATATGGATTATGAAGAATGGGATCATTCGTCAACTTGGACACATCTGGAAGTTCAAACGTCGCTAAGAAAGGCAACTGAGGATTAAAGTACATTTGTGGCTATGGAAGAGAGGTAGTACTAGGGTTCCAACCAGGTGGTGGTTGCCCCCATGGACTTTGTCCAGATGGGCCTGGCCCATAAGGGTTTTTCCCATAGGGATTTTGTCCATAGGGGTTCTGTCCATAGGGATTCTGTCCATAAGGGTTCTGTCCATATGCAGACAGTTGACCCTGGGTCTGCCCCCTAGCACCCCATGGATTAGCAACTTGACCTGCAGGTGCAACGTACTGCTGCTGATAATTCTGGTAAGGAGTGACCTGCATTTGTTGATAATTTTGATAAGGGGTAAATTGAGTTTGCCCGTGGGGTTGCTGGTATCCATACGTTTGCTGAGCTCCATACTGAGCCTGATAAGAAGGCTGCGCTTGGTAAGAAGGTTGGGATCGTGGCCCACCTTGCATTTGATAACCAATTTGAGTCTGGGGCCCAGAAGGATGTCCTTGAACAGGTTGAGCTTGGACCATCTGGCCGGAAGGTTGGCCTGGTTGGGCTTGGGACGGACCTGTTTGCCCAGAAGGATGTGCTTGCTGGGTACCAGGTTGTCCTTGTGCAACCAAGGGTTGTCCTTGCAGAACAGATGGTTGAGCGGGCTGGATGGCCGGTTGACCTTGAGGTTGGCCAACCTGTCCAGAAGGATGACTAAGCTGGGCGGTGGGCTGGCCTTGCTATGCAGAAAGCTGGCCCGCTTGCCCAGAAGGATGACTAGGCTGAACAGTGGGTTGGCCCTGTTGTATGTAAGGCTGCCCCCCTTGCCTAGAAGGATACCCCTGTTGGACTGCCGGTTGACCTTGTGGAATATAAGTTTGTCCAGCTTGTCCAGAGGGATACCCTTCTGGATAGCAGGTTGGCCTTGTTGGATGTAAGGTTTTCCTGGTTGTCCAGACGGGTAACCTTGCTGGGTGCCAGGTTGCCCCGGATAACCAGAAGGTTGATTCAGATAAGTAAACGATGGACCACCAGTGACCGAAGGTTGTCCCTGATAGGGTTGTCCTTGTGGGCCCCCAGATTGTCCTGGGTAAGACTGGCCATAATATTGCTGCCCTTGGGGGGTTTTCACATAAGATGGCTGGCCTTGGTTAGGCGGTCCTTGAAGCTGTGCAGGCATTTCTTGGCCTCCATGGAAAGAGTTGGTACCAGGGTTCCAAGCAATGGATAACGGTACCGAAACCTCAACAAAAGGTTGAGTAGGCAAGGGTTGAGAAAGTTGAAGGTATTGACTAGTAGAATCGTAATAAAAGAGTGGACCTTGCGCGTTCGGATCCTGAACAGCTTGTCCATAGGCATCATATGGCCCCCCTCCTAGAATGGGACCAGAAGAGCATGGAGAACTTTGTTCAGGGTGGATGACTCTAGGCAAGAGTGCCGGCTGGCCATTACTCACTTGACCGTGAGGGGGACTAGCACCAGTGTTCAAGGCTGAAGATGTTGTTACGACACTAACAACCGGAGTTGAATGCGCTACACAAACAGTTGGATTCATTGGAACTGAAGTGAGAGGTGTAGTGTGGACTTGTGAAACAAAAGATCCCATGGTGGGAGTGATATGGGGATCCCACATAGTCGAAGCGGGGGTCCTGGCACTTACCTTATCCCTCAACGACTGATAGCGTGGGGGGAGCGGAGAAGTAGCTGGGATGGGAGTGTCGATATTCGACAACGCAGGTGTCTCACTCACTCTAGGAGATGTCTCATCCATGTGAGAGGTAGACATTGGAGACGAAACACCAGGGGGGGTAAAAGGAATATCGTCCTCGGCAGGCTCCCAAATGGGGTTCCAATGAATTTCGTAACCTTCATCGTCCGGAGCGCGAGAGTTGATCGGTTGGATACTCAGGATAACAGGAAGAGTATCACTTACAACCGGTACCTCAGGAGCAACTGAAGATGGAGACCCTTGATTACTTGGAACGGGAGTCGACGGTTCAGCCAGGATGACAAACTTCAAACGAGACCTAAGGGAATCTAACGATAAAGGACCCTACTCAAACTAATGCACACAAGATATAACCAGGTAATGTTTATCGTGGCCAAATGAATTTTAAGATGCAAGGACACAAATTGACCTTTTCATGTTTTAAGAGTCGAGAAAAGGACAAAAAGGTGACTCTAGTCGCCTTCGAATTTTTTGTGAGCCCGAAGTGACAAACTGCTCAAGTGAGCCTTTTCTTTTAAGGAGTTCGAAAAGGATCAAAAGTGACTACTCTGGAGAGACTAAGCAAAGGGTTTACCAAACAAATCCGTAAAACTGCATATACACCTTGGCAATCATATGAAAACCAAGGACTTCTCGTACGACAGTTAATCTTCTCGAATGCTGTGTTCGGTTCGTTACGGCTTGTAAGGCGGCAGACACGACTTCCTATGGATAAAGGATGATAACCTAGTGGGGTCTCCCCTATATACGCGACGGTACGTGCGAGCTCAAGTCCGTGCTAGACCACTATCGAGTCACAAAAGGAGGAACCACCCAACCGTAGTGTGAAACAATAGTGACTAGGTTTAACGACGTCGGATCACATCTCTAGCCTAGACCTCTAATTAGTGAGTGTTATGTTCCAATGTGTTTTTAAGCTCATTCAGTTCATTTTATGGTTGATCTTTAGTTAAGTTTCAATGTCCAGGTCCTACCGTATGTAATCTCTCACAATTACCTAAATGCAAGCTATATGCCAAAGAATATCATTTCGTTCAATGAATACTAACTACGAGAGAGTTGAGAATTTTTCAAACAAAATGACCACAATCAAGAAGCACTCTAATGCATCTAATGACAAGTAAACGAAACTTTTCTTTGTTTTAAATCACTTAACCAATGAAAAGCTTCTAATTTCAATTAACTAATGCAACACAAAATAGATTATTTGTTTTTCTTTTCAAGGAAAAGTGCACTAAACAAATTTTGAGAGATAGTAACACCGAGAAAAAGATCAATTTCACTAAATGAGAACACAATCGAATCCCCAAAACACCAAAACAGTCCTTCAAACCAAGCACAAAGACCTCTATGAGCTATGTAATCTAAGCCCAAACGAAGCCAAGTGAAACCCAAGCGAAAAATAAACAAATCACTTGAAAAAAAGCTTTGACAACTACTGAGCAAATGCAAAAAGTAATCACAAAGTTGACTGGACGATCAAAGAACCCAAGACTCCTACGAAAGGCTCGATGCACAAAGCCACTAGATGCCCTAGGGCTAAAAAGTGTAATAGATAGAAAGAGGCAAACACCCGAAGGATGAAGGTCTAAAACCAGTCAAACAAGGATCAAACACACTCTAGTAATTGAAAAAGACGTGGCAAAATACAAATCCAAGCTCAGAGGGCTTGAAGACAAGCAAACTGGAAAAGTTGATAGGCCTGGAGCGACTGTCAGGCTACAACTTGCGCTTTTATGGGATTGCCGCGGGTTGTTTTTGAGCAACTTGTGCCAATTGGCGTGACTGTAAGGCTAAAAAGCGCGCTAATCAAGTTTGCTAAATCAAACACAAAAGAAAGCAACTCAGGGCTTGAAGACAGTATCTAGGCAAACCAAGAAGCAAGAAATAGCAAGAAATCCAACCCAGAAAGCTATCTAAGCAATCAAAGCAATAAAAACCAAAGAGACAAGACAAACTCCAATTTGTTTAGCCCATAAACCAAACTGGAGATTGACTGAAGTGGCATTGATCTACTTCGCTAATGCAGAGTAATAGCGTTTCGAAGGCTACCTGGCCGTACTTCAGGCTCCGTCTAAAGTTTACAAATCAAACAACAAGATCTCCCCAGCGGAGTCACCAAATTGTTGTGGAGGTAAATCCTCTCTGCGGACAGAGATGATCCCTACTAGCCCAGACCGGGTCTAGCAACAATCACACAATGCTATCACGTAATTTCCTAATTGCAAATACAAAATAGATGGTGAGAACCTACTTGGATTCCAACGCTAGTGTTCGTAGAAGAGATGTTGCCCTCATTCCTTTGCTTTGGCCGGTCACGATCCCCACGATATCCGTGATTGGATACCTGCACTTGCAAAGAACAACATGAAAACAAGCATAAAATCTAGTAGATGCAATTATATATCAGTCAGAAAGGATATAACTCAACATCGAACATAAGACAATGAGAGTGGAACCATAATGATAGTCATCTATTATTGATAAATAACAAAGAAGAATACAACCATTGTTCTAACGTCAAATCCTCCTTTGGCTGGGTAGTCAGCTACACAAGTCTTGCAAAGCTTGTTGGGATGAGGAACAGGCCTCTCTCTCTTTGGGTGACAAGAATCTCCTTACTTAGATTTAACCTTATGGGTGCAAAGAAGGCTCTTACAGCTTCAAACTCTCTATCACTATGCTATAACTGGAGTTATTGTAACTATGACTATGACTAGCTTGCTCAAGGCATAAAGGCAAGCTTTTATAGATAGAGAGGAAAGAGATAGGATCAACCACATTATTCATGGGATTGGCTTTATCACTTGGAAAATTCCATGAAAGGTGGCAAACCACTTTCCCTTCTATGGAGATTCGAAGCCAAACCATCGTAGCTCAACATAGATTCAGTTGGTGAATGGGTTGAAGAGAATCTTAGGGAGTTTGTTGGTTGAAAACTTTACTCAATTCGGTTGGTGCGAGTGTGACTCTGAGACAAAGCGCCAATAGCACACCCTTTTTAGAGGATTTCCCTCATTGGCGTGGGCATTGAACTGAGGACCCGTGCTAATGCAAAAAGAGCTCTTTTCATGGAGATTTTACAAGAGATGTCTTCAGGGAAAATGAAGCTCATACTTAGAGGATTATGATGCAAGTGGTTTCAGGTCATGTCACTTCTCACAGGTCCCGAAATGAGTCCTCTAGTGTACGGGAGAGGGGTAAAAGGGATGGTGACAAACGGTGACAAATTGCTATGTAACAACCACGATGTTCTTCATTTGCTTCTTATTGGATTGATTGGTCAACCACCTTATACTCCTTATGAGAGCACTTCTTCATGTTGACCTTTACTCCATTGTAGCACATTCCTCCGAGCATGTCATTGGCGAAAGAGATCCTTTTATTCTTGATCGTGATTCTAGAACTTTTCCCATGACCCAATCAATATATATGATGACATGACTTAAACTTTGATGCATACATACCTCACCTTGATTATGCTTTTATCATCGTGGCTTTATTTGATAGTTCTCCTCGATTGGTGTAGCCTTTCTTGCTTCATCTGCTCTCTCCTATATATCATCCTCTCTTGAATCCCATAAATGGGACCCCCAATGAGACCTCTACCCCCTTTGAAAGAAGACTTTAAGCAAAGAGGTTGACTTAGTCATAGGAGGATATTCCTTCTTTTGCTTCTTGTTGTCTTCTTTCACTTCTTGAGTTACATGAGCTTCTTCCCTTTTTCTCTTGTTGTTGTTGTCCTTCTTAAGTTTAGGACAATCCCTTTTGTAGTGTCCATACTCTTGGCATCCAAACCGTTGGACTTTGGACATGTAGTGGTCCCAACCAATTTGTTACTTTCCTTGCAAAAAGACACTGAGGTATACTCAGAAGGGGACATATACTTACTTGATAGAGTTTGAGATGTAGTGAACTTGCTTTCTTCTTGAAGACTTGATGGCTTGCCTTCCTTAGATCTTGATGTTGTTCAACTTGCTTTCTTCAAATGGACTTGCTTGATGACTTGACTCATAGTGCCTTTCATTCTTCAATATGGTGTAGCTTGATGTAGGTCCCTCTTTGATTTGTTCTTCTTGTAGGTGCCTTTATACAAGGCGTTTCTTCTTGCTTTGTAGTCTTCCATGATGAATGACAGATGGTAGACCTTCTTGTACTTGATGTGATTGAGACTTCTTGGCTTGACGCTTCAACCTTGCGGATGTTCTTGAGATTCCCTTTCCTTGATGTGTCACCTTAGCTCTGATACCGCGTTGAAGATTCTGGGGCAATGGGGTATATTGGGATTCTTCTAGACTTGATAACAATTTGTGAAGCTCTTTTGCAAGTTATCGTGTTATCTTAATCTTCTTCTCTTCTTATTAATGAATGTGTGTTTACTTTCATCAAACTGGTGCCAAAAACATAAGAACAAGAACACAAGTTGTTGGCTCTCTGCCAAGGAAAAACCTCTCTCTCTCTCTCTCAGAGAGGAAAACCCTTTCGTAAATTTCTCTCATTGAAGCTTTTTATTGGTCATTGCGAAGCCCTAGACCCTTGACAATAATATCCCCCAAGAACAAGTCGAGTCCTTCCTCTTCTCTGCACGTTGTTTCTTCGGCGCTTCGTTCCCCGGCACTCTGTCCTCCTTTCAACTTTTGATAGTCCGTGGTGGACTAGCTCTAGAAGAGACTCCAACCTTTGATCCTTAGCAAGATCCTTTACCAATGAAGAAACCTTCATTCTCTTGAGCAACCGAGCCTTTTTCTTGATGTGAGGTTGCAGGCTCGATGTACACCAAGTTTACTGCACCTGGGGTGATTACCATCGCGACGAGACACGGGAACCGCAAATTTCCCGCGCTTGGGATGCTTTCGACAAGGTGGGACATGGAATCCCCGGGTTCCCCGCAATTTGGCGACCTTTGTCGAGGAGGGACTGGGAGACCCCATGTCACGCTCCTATCCTAGTGGTAGTATTTCAACCACCCATAAGCGGGTGTGGCACCGCCGTACTTTTTCTTTTTACCAATACTTGAGTACACAGTCTGCGCCTACTTCAACACTCGGTCAATTTTCTAGTAAGTGTTCTTAACAATGCAGTGAAAATAACTTACCATAAATTTATCTTCTTCAATTATTCTTTCAACTTGTCGTGTCGTGTGGTCATGCTGCACTGGACTGTGGCCTGCATGACACAACTCCACACCTGAACTGCGAACCTGTCCGCCCGACTTTCCCTTCCGCGGCGCCCAAACTCTGCCCGTCAATGCGGTCCATAGTGAGGGTGCATGGCCCACATGCAATGTGGCCTGCCTGCCTGGACGGTAACCTGCCCCGCTCTGCCTGTCCGCGCTACCAAGCTCAACCCACCCTCTGTAATCCGCCCGCTGGTGCGACCCTCTTACCCGCATCCTTCTCTTCCTTCCATTTTCACCCAACTCCTTCCTTCACACTTGTTCTGTGATGTGGAAGTCTGAGTTTGATGTCCCTTCGTCGAACGCCATCCTCCTTACTTATACGCATCCTTTCGCTCAAGGGCTATGTCTCTCGAGGATAACAAGGGTCAACTCCATCAACATGCATGCCCAGCTGACCTGCCACATAACCTCGACACGCCCCATTCCAACGAACATCCATGTCCCTTCGTGTGCACCATCGCACCCATGGGTTGGCTCTATCACCTCGCCGATTACACCTGTCACTGCACGTCGCACACCTACCCGCATCCTAACTCGTCCGCACATGGTCACCTCTTTCATCTAGGCACGCAACAAGGGTTGCCCGTGCACCTTCCGTCGGTGGCTCGCCCATCGTGCAGGTATCAAGGGGCGTGCGCCACGCCCAACATGGTGCGAGCGACTTGGGAACCCTGCGTGTCATGCCCCCAGGCCTACAGTAGTCTTTCAGCTATACTTGGCGAGGTGCGGTGCCACCGAACACTTTCTTTTCACCAATACTTATGTTCATGGACTACGCCCAACCATTAGTCTACTTAGTTTGTTTTTCGCAACCAAGTATTATTATGTTTCCTTTATACCAATGAACGCCCATACACATTCATTATCATCAGCGATTATACATGAAGAACACAATTGCGCAGTATAAAGGGAGTGGCAACTCCCTGAACAATGAGTCTGCCTGAATGCAATATATTATTCAACTCTACAATGTTTACGAGGCTTTACAAGTATACATGGGAAATACCAAGTTTCATACTTAGCCAATTTTACAAATAGGCAACACCTCCGTGTGCCAACCGAGTTCCTTGCCCGAGCTGGGCGGGCATGCCCTCACACAAGCTGCCAACCGTACTCCTCGATTGAACCTCATTTACCATTGCACAATGGGCGGGCGACCTCACTTGAGTCACGCCCCATTTCCTTTTGCACGACGGGCGGGCGACTTACCCGAGTCACCCGAGACACCTCCGTGTTTCTTCTTCCACAATGGGCGGGCGACCTACCAGAGACACCCCATGTCACACCGAATGGCGGGTGCCTTCCTTACCCGTGCCCTCACCCGATAACCTAAACCTGTGCGTATCGTGTGTGCTTGCCCAAGAGCGGGTGCATATATGCCTGCGCCTCTTTTACGACCCGCTCCACTACTTCGCACTTTTTTCCTGATCACTGAATGCTCATGTTCGAATGTCCATCTTCGAATGAATGCCAAATCCTCCAACACCTTGCCATATTTATACGAGCAGTTGGGCGAGTCGCTGCCCAGGCCGACTCGACCATCGCGTGCCAAAAATCCCTTACACGTCGCAAACTTTCCATCCGATTGTTGGTCAGCAAACAATCCATCGTTCAAGTCGCCCCAACATGTAAGTCGACCCGTGGGTTATGCCAAACACTCCCACACTATAAACCAACCATTGCTCCACCTCTAATGTGCATTATACTTATGTCCCTTTGCACATTTTGGTCGTAGAGTTCGCACTTCGTAGCGACGAGGAGAAACCGAACCGTAGGTCCTTACACTACGTTTCCCAGACTTGGGTAGCAATTTTTGTTGTGACGCGAAATGGAAACCCCGTGTGTGTCCGCTGACTTGGGTAGCAGTTTTCATCGCGCCGTGAAATGGACATCCCGAGTTCCCCAGACTTTGGTGGCTCTTTGTGGCCCCACGACATGGAAATCCGAAGTTCCATAGACTCTCGGGCGATTCAGGGTGTGCCGCGACATGGAAACAACGAGTTCCCCAGACTTGGGCAGCGGTTTCTAAACACGCTAAGTTCCCGAGACATGCGAGTTGGTTTGCATCGTCATGGAAACCCCAAGTTCCCCACTTTTCCCTCGTGTTCTAAAATGCAGAAACCTGTGGTTCCATCAAAGGGCGAGACATGGAAACCTCAAGCTTCCCAAGCTTGGGCGCCAGGATGCGACATGGAAAACCCCGAGTCTCCGCAGGCTTGGGCGCCGCCGGCTTCGGTCGTGGTGCGACATGGAAACCCCAACTTTCCCCAGGCCTGGGCGTGACTTGGAAACCCCCAGTTTCTGCAGGCTTGGGCGTTGGGGCATGACTTGGAAACCCCCAGTTTCCGCAGGCTTGGGCGCCGCCGGTTTCGGTTGTGGCGTGACTCGGAAACCCCAAGTTTCCCCAGGCTTGGGCGCCGCCGATTTCGGTCGGGGCGCGACATGGAAACCCCAAGTTTCCCCTGGCTTGGGCATTGGGGCACGACATTGAAACCCCAAGTTTCCCCGGGCTTGGGCGCAACTTGTAAACCCCAAAAAATTTTGCGCTGGGCGGAAACCCCAATTTTTTTTTCTACGCCGGGCGGAACCCCCAAATTTTAGGCCCCGGGTTTGGTGGAAACCCCAAATTTTTGGCGCGACATGGAAGCCCCAAATTTTAGGAGCCCGGTGGAAACCCCAAATTTTAGGCGTCGGGTGGAAACCCAAATTTTAGGCGTCGGGTGGAAACCCCAAATTTTAGGTGCCGGGTGGAAACCCAAAATTTTTGGTGCGACATGGAAGCCCCGAATTTTAGGAGCCCAGTGGAAACCCCAAATTTTAGGCGCCAGGTGGAGACCCCAAATTTTTGGCGCGACATGGAAGCCTCGAATTTTAGGAGCCCGGTGGAAACCCCAAATTTTCGGTGCCGAGGTGCGGCATGGAAACCCCAGTTTTCCTGGGCTTCGGCACCCTTTCCATCACGACGTGGAAACCCCAAATTTCCCGCCCCCAAAAAATGAAAAATTTTTGTATGGAGGAAGAGGCAGAGGCGCGAGAGGGTTGCCCGGATTTTGTTTGTGACAAGAGCAAAGCTCTGAATCGAGGCGACCAAGGGCTAAATCTCAGTGGATCATGGTAGCAAGGCCACTCTGCCACTTATAATACCTCGTCACGTATTTAAGTCGTCTGCAAAGGATTCTTCTCAACGACCGTTTGGAATTGAACTTCAAAGCTACCCCAACCAAGATGCTTCACGGCCATTGTTTGCAAATGACACGGGCCCCTGGGGGCGACAAAGCGACGCCCCTACTGCGGGTCGAGATACAGTCAAAGAGTGACATGCACCGCTTCTAGCATGGATTCTGACTTAGAGGCATTCAGTCATAATCCGACACACGGTAGCTTCGCGCCACTGGCTTTTCAAACAAGCGCGATGACCAATTATGTGAATCAACGGTTCCTCTCGTACTAAGTTGAATTAATATTGCGGTGCGGTTCATCAGTAAGGTAAAACTAAGCTGTCTCATGACGGTCTAAACCCAGCTCACGTTCCCTATTAGTGGGTGAACAATCCAACACTTGGTGAATTCTACTTCACAATGACAGGAAGAGCCGACATCGAAGGATCAAAAAGCAACGTCGCTATCCATAGGGTGTGGCTCCCTGGCTCGTTGTTGGAGTTGTATGGGCTGTTGTGGTGTGGCTCCCCGGCTTGTCGTGAATGAAAATCGGCCGCCCTACAAATTACCCAAGGCCATCGTTCAGGAAAATGCGAAAACACAACTCGATTACCAACCCACCTTTCACACTGAAAGAAAACCTATCGCTGGTATCATCTGGAGGGGAATTCACGGACCAGGACGAGCCAGGGAGCCACACCACAACAGCCCATACAACTCCAAGAACTTAGAGAGTGGAAGGGGAATTTTTCACATATGCCTCCCAGGCCGAGCCTGACCAACATTACCGCTCATGCGCTATCGAGTGGGGATGGAGAGAAGATGAAAATCGGCCACCCTACAAATGACCCAAGGCCATCGTTCAAGCAAACCCGAAAACACAACATGATTACCAACCCACCTTTCACATGGAAAGAAAACTTGTCGCTGGTATCATCTGGAGGGGCACACGGGGACCAAGACGAGCCAAGGAGCCACACCACAACAACCCATACAGCTCCGAGAACTTGGAGAGAGGAAGGGGAATTGTTCACATATGCCTCCCAAGACGAGCATGGCCAACATTACCACTCATGCACTACTGAGTGGGGATGGAGAGAAGATGAAAATCGGCCTCCCTACAAATGACCCAAGGCCATTGTTCAGGCAAACCCAAAAACACAACTCGATTACCAACCCACCTTTCACATGGAAAGAAAACCTGTCACTGGTATCATCTGGAAGGGCACTCGGGGACCATGACAAGCCAGGGAGCCACACCACAATAGCCCATACAACTCCAACAACTTGGAGAGCGGAAGGGGAATTGTTCACATATGCCTCCCAGGACGAGCATGGCCAACATTACCACTCTTGCGCTACCGAGTGGGGATGGAGAGAAGATGAAAATCGGCGGCCCTACAAATGACCCAAGGCCATCATTCAGGCAAACCCAAAAACACAACTCGATTACCAACCCACCTTTCACACGGAAAGAAAACTTGTCACTGGTATCATCTGGAGGGGCATGCGGGGACCAGGACGAGCCAGGGAGCCACACCACAACAGCCCATATAGCTCCAAGAACTTGGAGAGCACAAGGGGAATTGTTCACATATGCCTCCCAAGATGAGCGTGGCCAACATTACCGCTCATGCGCTACCGAGTGGGGATGGAGAGAAGACGAAAATTGGCAACCCTACAAATGACCCAAGGCCATCCTTCAGGCACACGCAAAAACACAACTCGATTACCAACCCACCTTTCGCACGGAAAGAAAACCTGTCACTGGTATCATCTGGAGGGGTGCAACGGGGACCAGGACGAGCAAGGGAGCCACACCACAACAACCCATACAGCTCCAAGAACTTGGAAAGAAGAAGGGAATTATTCACACATGCCTCCCAGGACGAGCATGGGAAACATTACCACTCTTGCACTACAGAGTGGGGATGGAGAGAAGATGAAAATCGGCCACCCTACAAATGACCCAAGGCCATCATTCAGGCAAACGTGAAAACACAACTCAATTACCAACCCACCTTTCACACGGAAACAAAACCTGTCACTGGTATCATCTAGAGGGGAGCGAGGGGGACCAAAATGAGCAAGGGAGCCACACCACAACAACCCATACAGCTCCAAGGACTTGGAAAGCAGAAGGGGAATTGTTCACATATGCCTCCCAAGATGAGCATGGCCAACATTACCGCTCATGCGCTGCCGAGTGGGGATCGATAGAAGATGAAAATCGGAAACCCTACAAACGACCCAAGGTCGTCGTTCAGGCAAACGCGAAAACAAAACTCGATTACCAACCCACCTTTCACACTGAAACAAAACCTGTTTCTCGGATCATCTGGAATTTGCATGGGCCCCCGCACGACCGAAATGAAGCGTCAAGGGAGAGCCGGCGAAACGAGCAGCACGAAAATGAACAAACCCAACCTCGAGTCACAACTTAGCATTTTTTATACGGGCTGGTTGGCCCGTGCCTGCCCTCGCTAGAAGGAATTTGCATGGGCACCCGCACAACCGAAACGAAGTGACAAGGGAGAGCGGGGCAAACGAGCTGCACAAACGAGCACAAAGCCAACCTCGGGTCACAACTTAGCATTTTCGATACGGGCTCGTTTGCCCAGGCATGCCCTCGCCCGAACGAGTTCACACGGACGCCCTCAAACGATTTTGCATGGGCGCCTGAACGACCAAAACGAAGTGACAAGGGAGAGCCTGGAAAACGAGCTGCACGAACGTGCACAAAGCCAACCTCGGGTCACAACTTAGCATTTTTGATACGGGCTCGTTCTCCCGGGCGCGCCCTCGCCCAAATGAGTTCACATGGACGCCCTCAGACGACCCGCCTGAATGACCGAAACGAAGCGACAAGGGAGAGCCGGGAAAACGAGCTGCACGAACGTGCACAAAGCCAACCTCGGGTCACAACTTAGCATTTTTGATACGGGCTCGTTCGCCTGGGCGCAACCTCGCCCAAACGACCCGCCCGAATGAGTTCACACGGACGCCCTCAAACGACCTGCCCAAACGACCGAAACGAAGCGACAAGGGAGAGCCGGGCAAACGAGTTGCACGAACGTGCACAAAGCCAACCTCGGGTCACAACTTATAATTTTTGATACGGGTTCATTCCCCTGGGCACGCCCTCGCCCGAACGACCCACTCGAACGAGTTCACACGGGCGCCCTCAAACGACCCGCCCGAATGATTTTGCATGGGCGCCCGAACGATCGAAACAAACCGACAAGGGAGAGGCAGGAAAACAAGCTACACGAACGTGCACAAAGCCAACCTCGAGTCACAACTTAGCATTTTTGATACGGGCTTGTTCACCCGGCCGCACCCTCGCCCGAACGACGCACCCGAACGAGTTCACAAGGGCACCCTCAAACGACCCCCCCGAACGACCGAAACGAACCGAAAAGGGAGAGCCGGACAAACGAGCTGCATGAACGTGCACAAAGCCAACCTTGGGTCACAACTTAGCACTTTTGATATGGGCTCGTTCGCCTGGGCGCTCCCTCGCCCGAATGACTCGCCCGAACGAGTTAACACGGGTGCCCTCAAACGATCCGCCTGAACGATTTTGCATGGGCGCCCGAACGACCGAAACAAACCGACAAGGGAGAGCCGGGAAAATGAGTTGCACGAACCTACACAAAGCCAACCTCGGGTCACAACGTAGCATTTTTGATATGGGCTCGTTCGCCCGGGCGTGCCCACGCCCGAATGATGCACCCGAACGAGTTCACACGGGCGCCCTCAAACGACCCGCCCAAATGACCGAAACGAACCGACAAGGGAGAGCCGGGAAAACGAGCTGCACGAACGTGCACAAAGCCAACCTCTGGTCACAACTTAGCATTTTTGATACGAGTTTATTCGCTCGGGCGCGCCCTCGACCGAACGACCCGCTCAAATGGGTTCACACGGGCGCCCTCAAACGGCCTGCCCAAACGATTTTGCATGGGCGCCCGAACGAACGAAACGAAGCGAAAAGGGAGAGCAGGGAAAACGAGCTGCACTAACGTGCATAAAGCCAACCTTGGGTCACAACTTAGCATTTTTTATACAGGCTAGTTCACCCAGGCACGCACTCGCCCGAACGACCAAAACGAACTGACAAGGGAGAGCCGGGCAAACGAGTTGCACGAACGTGCACAAAGCCAACCTCGGGTCACAACTTAGCATTTTTGGTACGGGCTCGTTCGTGCAGATGCGCCCTCGCCCGAACGACCCGCCCGAATGAGTTCACATGGGCGCCCTCAAACGACCCGCCCGAACGACCGAAACGAACCGACAAGGGAGAGCCGGGCAAACGAGCTGCACGAACATGCACAAAGCCAACCTCGGGTCACAACTTAGCATTTTTGATATGGGCTCATTCGCCCGGGCACGCCCTCGGCAAAACGACACGCCCGAATGAGTTCACACAAGCGCCCTCAAACAACCCGCCCAAATGACCATAACGAACTGACAAGGGAGAGCCGGGCAAATGAGCTGCACGAATGTGCACAGAGCCAACCTTGGATCACAACTTAGCATTTTTGATACGGGCTTGTTCTCCCAAGCACGCACTCGCCTGAACGACCCGCCCGAATGAGTTCACACGGGCACCCTCAAATGACCCACCTGAACGACTCGCCCGAACGAGTTCACACGGGCGCCCTCAAACGACCCACCCGAACGAGTTCACACGGGCGCCCTCAAATGACCCGCCCGAATGACCGAACGAACCGACAAGGGTGATCTGGGCAAACGAGCTGCACGAATGTGCACAAAGCCAACCTCGGGTCACAACTTAGCATATTTTATACAGGCTCGTTCGCCTGGGTGCACCCTCGCCCGAACGACCCGCATGAACAAGTTCACACGGGTGCCCTCAAACGACCCGCCCGAACGACTTGCCTGAACGAGTTCACACGGGCACCCTCAAACGACCCGCCCGAATGAGTTCACACGGGCACCCTCAAACGACCCACCCGAACGACCGGCCCGAACGACTGAAATGAAGCAATAAGGGAGTACCTGGAAAACGAGGTGAATGAACATGCACAAAGCCAAACTCGGGTCAAAACTTAGCATTTTTTATACGGGCTCGTTCGCCCGAGCGCTCCCTCGCCTGAACGACACGCCCGAATGAGTTCACACGGGCGCCCTCAAACGACCAGCCCAAACGAGTTCACACGGGCGCCCTCAAACGACCCGCCCGAAAACCCGAAACGAACCGACAAGGGAGAGCCGGGCAAACGAGCTGCACGAACGTGCACAAAGCCAACCTCAGGTCACAACTTAGCATTTTTGATACGGGCTCATTCGCCCGGGAGTGCTCTCACCAGAATGACCCTCCCGAACGAGTTCACATGGGCACCCTCAAACGACCTGCCCAAACGACCCGCCCGAACGAGTTCACATGGGTGCCCTCGAACGACTCGCCTGAACAAGTTCACACGGGCGCTAGCAAACGACTCGCCTGAACGAGTTCACATGGGCGCCCTCAAACGACCCGCCCGAACGACTGAAACAAAGCAACAAGGGAGAGCCCAACAAATGAGCTGAACGAATGTGCACAAAGCCAACCTCTGGTGACAACTTAGCATTTTTAACACGGGCTCGTTTGCCCGGGCGTGCCCTCACCCGAACGAGTTCACACAGGCGCCCTCAAACGACCCGCCCGAACGACCAAAACGAATAGACAAGGGAGAGCTGGGCAAACGAGCTACACAAACGACCTGCCCGAACGACCTACCCAAACGCGTTCACATGGGCACCCTCGCCCAAACGACCTGCTCGAATGAGTTCACATGGGTGCCCTCAAACGACCTGCCCGAACAACCGAAACAAACTGACAAGGGAGAGTCGGACAAACGAGCTGCACGAACGTGCACAAAGCCAACCTCGGATCACAACTTAGCATTTTTGATACGGGCTCGTTCGCCCGGGCGCGCCCTCGCCCGAACGACCCGCACGAACGAGTGAACACGGGCGCCCTCAAACAACCCGCCCGAACGACCCACCCGAACGAGTTCACACGGGTGCCCTCAAACGACTTGCCCGAATGAGTTCACATGGGCGTCCTCAAACGACCCGCCCGAACAACCGAAACGAAGCAACAAGGGAGATCCTGGCAAACGAGCAGAACGAACGTGCACAAAGCCAACCTCGGGTCACAACTTGGCATTTTTGATACGGGCTCGTTCACCCGGGCGCGCCCTCGCCCGAACGACCCACCCGAACGCGTTCACACGGGCACCCTCAAATGACCCGCCCGAACGACCGAATCGAACCGACAAGGCAGAGCTGGGAAAATGAGCTGCACGAATGTGCACAAAGCCAACCTCGGGTCACAACTTAGCATTTTTTATACGGGCTCATTCGCCCGGGAGCGCCCTCGCTCGAACGACCCGCCCGAACGAGTTCACACGGGCGCCCTCAAACGACCCACCCAAATGACCTGCCCGAACTAGTTCACACGGGGGCCCTCAAACGACCCGCCCGAATGACCCGCCCGAACGAGTTCACACTGGCGCCCTCAAACGACCTGCCCAAATGAGTTCACATGGGCACCCTCAAACGACCCGCCCGAACGACAAAAACGAAGCAACAAGGGAGAGCCCCGCAAACGAGATGAACGAACGTGCACAAATCCAACCTCGGGTCACAACTTAGCATTTTTGATACGGGCTCGTTCGCCCGGGCGCACCCTCGCCTGAACGACCCGCCTGAACGAGTTCACACGGGCGCCCTCAAACGACCCGCCCGAATGACTGAATCGAACCGATAAGGGAGATCTGGGCAAACGAGCTGCACGAACGTGCACAAAGCCAACCTCGGGTCACAACTTAGCATTTTTGGTACAGGCTCGTTCGCCCGGGTGCGCCCTCGCCTGAACAACCCACCTGAACGAGTTCACACGGGCGCCCTCAAACAACTCGCCTGAACGCCTGAAACTAACCGACAAGGGAGAGCCGGGCAAACGAGCTGCATGAACGTGCACAAAGCCAACCTCGGGTCACAACTTAGCATTTTTGATACGGGCTCGTTCGCCCGGGCGCGCCCTTGCCTGAACGACCCGCCCGAACGAGTGCACATGGGCACCCTCAAACGACCCGCCCGAATGAGTTCACATGTGCGCCCTCAAATGACCCGCCCGAACGATTTCACACGGGCGACCTCAAATGACCCGCCCGTATGACTGAAACAAAGCAACAAGGGAAAGCCCGACAAAGAAGCTGAACGAACATGCACAAATCCAACCTCGGGTCACAACTTAACATTTTTTATATGGGCTCATTTTCCCAAGCGTGCCCTCGCCCGATCGACCCGCCTGAACGACTGAAACGAACCGACAAAGGAGATCCGGGCAAACGAGCTGCACGAATGTGCACAAAGCCAACCTCGGGTCACAACTTAGCATTTTTGATACAGGCTCGTTCACCCGGGAGCGCCCTTGCCCGAACGACCTGCCCGAATGAGTTCACACGGGCGCCCTCAAATGACCCGCCCAAACGACCCGCCCGAACGACCTGCCTGAACGAGTTCACACGGGCGCCCTCAAACGACCCGCCCAAACAACCCGCCCGAACGCGTTCACACGGGTGCCCTCAAACGACCCGCCCAAACGACCGAAACGAAGCAACAAGGGAGAGCCCGACAAACGAGCTGAACGAACGTGCACAAAGCCAACCTCGGGTCAGAGCTTAGCATTTTTGATATGGGCTTGTTCGCCCGGGCGCGCCCTCACCCAAACGACCCGCCCAAACGATTTCACACGGGCGCCCTCAAACGACCCGCTCGAACAACCGAAACGAACTGACAAGGGAGATCCGGGCAAACGAGCTGCACGAACGTGCACAAAGCCAACCTCGGGTAACAACTTATCATTTTTGGTACGGGCTCGTTCGCCTGGGCGCGCCATCGCCCGAACGAGTTCACACGGGCGCCCTCAAACGACCCGCCTAAACGACTGAAACGAACCGACACGGGAGACCCGGGCAAACGAGCTGCACGAACGTGCACAAAGCCAACCTTGGGTCACAACTTAGCATTTTTGATACGGGCTTGTTCGCCCGGGTGCTCCCTCGCCTGAACGACCCGCCCGAATGAGTTCACACGGGTGCCGTCAAACGACCCGCCCAAACGACCGAAACGAACCAACAAGGGAGAGCTGGGCAAATGAGCTGCATGAATGTTCACAAAGCCAACCTCGGGTCACAACTTAGCATTTTTGATACAGGCTCGTTCGCCCGGGTGTGCCCTCGCCCAAATGACCCGCCCCAACGAGTTCACACAGGCGCCCTCAAACGACTTGCCTGAACGACCCGCCCGAACGAGTTCACACGGGTGCCCTCAAACGACCCGCCCGAACGAGTTCACACGGGCGCCCTCAAACGACCCGCCCAAACGAGTTCACATGGGCGCCCTCAAACGACCCGCCCGAACGACCGAAAGGAACCGACAAGGGAGAGCTGGGCAAACGAGCTGCACGAATGTGCACAAAGCCAACCTTGGGTCACAACTTAGCATTTTTGATATGGGCTCGTTCGCCCGGGCGTGCCCTCGCCCAAACGACCTGCGCGAACGAGTTCACACGGGCGCCCTCAAACGAACCACCCAAACAAGTTCATGGGCGCCCTCAAATGACCCGCCCAAATGAGTTCACAAGGGTGCCCTCAAACGACCCACCTGAACGATCGAAACGAACCGACAAGGGAGAGCCGGGAAAATGAGCTGCACGAACTTGCACAAAGCCAACCTCGGGTCACAACTTAGCATTTTTGATACGGGCTCGTTCGCTTGGGTGCGCCCTCGCCCGAACGACCTGCCCGAATGAGGTCACATGGGCGCCCTTAAACGACCCGCCCGAATGAGTTCGCATGGGCACCCTCAAACGACCCGCCCGAACGATTTTGCATGGGTGCCCGAATGACCGAAACGAAGCAACAAGGGAGAGCCAGGCAAACGAGATGCACGAACATGTACAAAGCCAACCTCGATTCACAACTTAGCATTTTTGATACGGGCTCGTTCGCCCGGGCGCGCCCTCGCCCGAACGACCCGCCCGAACGAGTTCACACGGGCGCCCTTAAACGACACGCTCGAACGAGTTTGCATGGATGCCCTTGCCTGACCTGCCTGAACGGGTTTGCACAGATGCCCTCGCCTGGCCCGCCTGACCAACCCGCTCGAACGAGTTTGTACGGACACCCTCGCCCGAACGACCCGCCCGAACGGGTTTGCACAGACGCCCTCGCCCGACCCGCCCGAACATTTTTGCATGGACGACCTCGCCCGACCCGCCTGAATGAGTTTACACGGGCGCCCTCAAACAACCTGCCCGAACGAGTTGTCAATGCAAATGACCTGCCCGAACGAGTTGTCAATGCAAATGACCTGCCCGAACAAGTGTTTGCATGGGAAATGACCCGCTCGAACGAGTTTACTTGGGCTTCAACACACTACCAAAACGAAGTCACAAGGGAGATTCGGGGAAATGGGCAACATGATCGTGCACAAGGCCCACCCCCCTTCACAACTTAGCATTTTTTATACGGCCACGTGTGCCCTGGGCTTCTTCACACGACATGACATGAAATGATCCGACCCGTTTGCACGGGCACCCACACACGACACGTCCCAACCCGCCCGAACTAAATTTGGGGTTTCCATGGGCGCACGACCCGAACGAAATTTCGTGGTTTCCGTGGGCGCACGACCCGAACGAGGGCATGAGGGAGCATCAGGCAAATGGGCCACACGAACGTGCAGAAGACACACGGGCGGTCACGACTTAGCATTTTTGGCACGCCCACGTGTGCCCGGGCACCCACACACGGCACGACCGGCCTTGTGCCAGCCAACCTGACCCACCCGAACACATTTGCACGGGCACCCACAAATGACACGACATGACCCAACCCGAACAAAATTTGGGGTTTCCTTGTATGCACAACCCGAACGAAATTTGGGGTTTCCATGGGTGCGCAACCCGAACGAAGACACAAGGCAACGTCGGGCAAAGGGGCTGCACAAACGTGTAGAAGGCACACGGCGGGTCATGACTTAGCATTTTTGGCACTGCCACGTGTGCTCGAGTACCCATGCACGGCACGACCCGACCCGCCCGAACGAAGGCACTACGGAGCATCAGGCAAATGGGTCGCACGAACGTGCAGGAGGCACACGGGTGGTCACGCCCTAACATTTTTTGCACGGCCACATGTTCCCGAGCACCCACGTGCAGCACGGCACGACCCGACCCCACTCAACTCGCCCGAACGTGTTTGCACAGGCACCCACACACGACACGACCCGACCTGCCCGAACGGAATTTGGGGTTTCCATGTGTGCACAGCTCGAACGAAATTTGGGGTTTCCATGGGTGCACGACCCGAATGAAGGCCCGAGGGAGCGTCGAAGAAATGGGCCACACGAATGTGCAAAAGACACATGAGCGGTGACGACTTAGAATTTTTGGCACGGCCACGTGTGTCGAGGCACCCACACACGGCACGGCACGACCCGACCCACCCTGGGTGAGCCGAACCGAACTGCCTGGACGAAATTTGGGGTTTCCATGGGTGCACAACCCGAACAAAGAAGGCACACGGGCGGTCATGACTTGGCATTTTCGGCATGCCCACGTGTGCCCACGCACCCCCACACACGGCACGGCACGGGATGATCCGGCCCGCCCGAAGTAAATTTAGGGTTTGAACGGGCGCACGACCTGAACGAAGGCACGAGGGTAGGAATATCTTTGACTCTAATACATAAATATACCTAGGGTAACATGCCCTTAGTATCTTCAACATTTTCTTTCGACTCTTTATAACACTTTAACATGTGCTAGGCCTATTTCAATGAGCAAGAAACTCAATGACAAATATAATATATATATATATATATATATATATATATATATATATATATATATATATTTATTTATTTATATTCTTGAATAAATAAATAAATAAATAAATAAATATATATATATATATATATATATTTATTTATTTATTTTCTTGAATAAATGCAAATATCAAAAGTACATTTATGAAGACCGAACCCAGTTACACTTTCTTCAACACCCCCTCTCAACTAGGGAGGTATTCATAAATCATTACAAGGTGTTTGGCTATTTTTCAATCTTGAATAATTCACATAAGAGAAACCGGATTGGCAACCCATCTGTTATAGCATCATATTAGCCAACATTGTTCATAGCAAGGCCTTGACTAACAGCTTTATCTCTCATAATACCAGAGCACAATGTTGGCGAGGCCAATGGCTTATAAACACCTTGGTCATTGTCTCTAAAGGTACATACCCACCCAGGTGTTCCCTGAGTATGACCTTCCAGGACAATTCTTGTCTTGGGTTCCCATCCCTCAAAGAATATCGCTCCTCTTGCCTACTCTTGTCTTGGGTGCCCTACACATCCTCAAAGAGCATCAGATGCCAAATGATTGCCCAATCCTCCCGTTATTTCTTGCCAAGTGAAGACAAGAATGTTGTGTCTATCTCTTCCCCTTGATTGGGGAAGACATGCCCAAGTTTCCTCTGACAAGGAACTTGCCCAAGCTCCTTTGTATTTGGGAACTTGTTAGAACTCCCTCTTAGCTAGGGACTTGTCCATTCATCAACAACGTCTTCTTTGTGGGTCCTTCAGCCGCTTGATCTCCTTCTTTCCTTTGATGTCATGAAGTCTTTGTTTGAACTTCTTCTTGGCAGGGTACCGGCCATCAATCACTTTCCCCCTGGTTTGTCATGTAATTGCTCCCTTCGTGGAAAGTGGCCTTCTTGATATATATCAGGTTCTTTTTGTCATCTAGCTACTCCTTTGTCACCTTGTCTATCCTTCATAACACTTATCACATGGATGCTTAGTTGTAGTCGCTTGTTCCCATACTTTGATTTAGTGGCCCTTCCTGACTTCATTGTGATATTTCTCTTCATCATGACATATTTGTAGAGTAGAAATGGTTATCTGCACCTTACTATCTCCAAGGCCTTCGTAGGTGTCAAGGGTCCTTTATCTTTTTCTTCCTTTGTCAGAGTTTTCGTGCCTTCTTTCGAGAGATGTTGAGGAATCTTGTCAAATAGTTATTCTTTGTGACCACGATGTTCTTCATTTGCTTCTCATTGGATACCACCTTATACTCCTTATGAGAGCACTTCTTCATGTTAACCTTTACTCCACTGTAGAACATGCCTCCAAGCATGTCGTTGGTGAAAGAGATCCTTTTATTCTTGATCGTGATTCTAGAACTTTTCCCATGACCCAATCAATATATATGATGACATGACTTAAACTTTGATGCATACATACCTCACCTTGATTATGCTTTTATCATTGTGGCTTTATTTTATAGTTCTCCTCGATTGGTGTAGCCTTTCTTGCTTCATCTGCTCTCGCCTGTATATCATCCTCTCTTGAATCCCATAAATGGGACCCCCAATGAGACCTCTAACCCCTTTGAAAGAAGACTTTAAGCAAAGAGGTTGAATTAGTCATAGGAGGATATTCCTTCTTTTGCTTCTTGTCGTCTTCTTTCACTTCTTGAGTTACATGAGCTCCTTCCCTTTTTCTCTTGTTGTTGTTGTCCTTCTTAAGTTTAGGACAATCCCTTTTGTAGCGTCCATACTCTTGGCATCCAAACCGTTGGACTTTGGACATGTAGTGGTCCCAACCAATTTGTTACTTTCCTTGCAAAAGGACACTGAGGTATACTCAAAAGGGGACATATACTTACTTGATAGAGTTTGAGATGTAGTGAACTTGATTTCTTCTTGAAGACTTGATGGCTTGCCTTCCTTAGGTCTTGATGTTGTTCAAGTTTCTTTCTTCAAATGGACTTGCTTGATGACTTGAATCGTAGTGCCTTTCATTCTTCAAGATGGTGTAGCTTGATGTAGGTCCCTCTTTGATTTTTTCTTCTTGTAGGTGCATTTATACAAGGCTTTTCTTCTTGCTTTGTAGTCTTCCATGATGAATGACAAATGGTAGAAATTCTTGTCCTTGATGTGATTGAGACTTCTTGGCTTGATGCTTCAACCTTGCGGATGTTCTTGATATTCCCTTTCCTTGATGTGTCACCTTAGCTCTGATACCACGTTGAAGAATCTGGGGCAATGGGGTATAGCGGGATTCTTCTAGACTTGATAACAATTTGTGAAGCTCTTTTGCAATTTATCGTGTTATCTTAATCTTCTTCTCTTCTTATTAATGCATGTGTGTTTACTTTCATCAAACTGGTGCCAAAAACATAAGAACAAGAACACAAGATATTGGCTCTCTGCCAGGGGAAAACCTCTCTCTCTCTCTCTCAGAGAGGAAAACCCTTTCGTAAATTTCTCTCATTGAAGCTTCTTATTGGTCATTGAAAAGCCCTAGACCCTTGACAATAATATCCCCCAAGCACAAGTCGAGTCCTTCCTCCTCTCTGCACTTTGTTTCTTTGGTGCTTCGTTCCCCGGCACTCTGTCCTCCTTTCAACTTTTGATAGTCCGTGGTGGACTAGCTCTAGAAGAGACTCCAACCTTTGATCCTTAGCGAGATCATTTACCAATGAAGAAACCTTCATTCTCTTGACCAACCGAGCCTTTTTCTTGATGTGAGGTTGCAGGCTCGATGTACACCAAGTTTACTGCACTTGGGGTGATTACCATCGCGACGAGACACCGGAACCGCAAATTTCCTGCGCTTGGGATGCTTTCGACAAGGCGGGACATGGAATCCTCGAGTTCCCCGCAATTTGGCGACATTTTTAGAGGAGGGACTCAGAGACCCCATGTCACGCTCCTATCCTAGTGGTAGTATTTCAACCACACATAAGCGGGTGCGGCACCGTTGTACTTTTTCTTTTTACCAATACTTGAGTACACGGTCTGCGCCTACTTCAACACTCGGTCAATTTTCCAATAAGTGTTCTTAGCAATGCAATGAAAATAACTTACCATAAATTTATCTTCTTCAATTATTCTTTCAACCTGTCGTGTCATGTGGTCGTGCTGCACTGGCCCGCGGCCTGCATGACACAACTCCACACCTGAACTGTGAACCTGTCCGCCCGACTTTCCCTTCCGCGGTGCCCAAACTCTGCCCATCGGTGTGGTCCATAGTGAGGGTGCATGGCCCGCATGCAGTGCGGTCTGCCAGCCCAGACGGTAACCCGCCCCGCTCTGCCTTTCTGCGCTACCAAGCCCGACCCGCCCTCTGTAATCTGCCCGCCGGTGCGGCCCTCTTACCCGCGTCCTTCTCTTCCTTCCGTTTTCGCCCAACTCCTTCCTTCACACTTGTTCTATGCTGTGGAAGTCTGAGTTCGATGTCCCTTTGTCGAATGCCATTCTCCTTACTTATACACATCCTTTCACACAAGGGCCGTGTCTCTCGAGGATAACAAGGGTCGGCTCCATCAACATGCATGCCCGGCTGACCTGCCACATAACCTCAACATGCCCCATTCCAACGAACATTTGCGTCCCTTTGTGTGCACCGTCGCACCCATGGGTTGGCTCCAACACCTCGTCGATTACACCCGTCGCCGCACGTCACACACCTGCCTGCATCCTAACTCGTCCGCACATGGTCACCTCTTTCATCTTGGCACGCAACAAGGGTCGCCCGCGCACCTTCCGTCGGTGGCTCACCCATCGTGCAGGTATCAAGGGGCGTGTGCCAAGCCCAACACAGCGCGAGTGACATGGGAACCCTGCATGTCACACCCCCAGGCCTACAGTAGTCTTTCAGCCGTACTTGGCGAGGTGCGGCGCCACTAAACACTTTCTTTTCACCAATACTTATGTTCATGGACTACGCCCAACCATTAGTCTACTTAGTTTGTTTTTCACAACCAAGTATTA
>CM062817.1:1025743678-1025801178 GCA_031772625.1 Pinus tabuliformis
TGTTGGTTTGCATCTCAAGTCAAGCGGCGGACCAGCCTAAGCCATTCTGCATCCGACCGAGACACATCGACAACCTCCATCTGCTTCCCTCCCGGTGGCAATTTCAAGCACTCTTTAACTCTCTTTTCAAAGTCCTTTTCATCTTTCCCTCGCAGTACTTGTTCGCTATCGGTCTCTCGCCCGTATTTAGCCTTGGACGGAATTTACCACCAAATTAGGGCTGCATTCCCAAACAACCCAACTCGCCGACAATTCCTCGTGATGCGGCAGGGTCCCGGGTCGACGGGGCTGTCACCCTTTCAGGCACCCCATTCTAAGGGACTTGGCCCAGGTCCGCCGCTGAGGACGCTTCTGCAGACTACAATTCAGGCAGCGTCGCCGCCCGATTTTCATGCTGGGCTCTTCCCGATTCACTCCTCGCTACTAGGGGAATCCTTGTAAGTTTCTTTTCCTCCGCTTAATTATATGCTTAAACTCAGCGGGTGTTCTCGCCTGAGCTGGGGTCGCAAAGTTGGGGCTAAATTTGCCCTACCCATGGGAGGACAAGAGAAAGCAAAGCAAGTTCGAGCGATGCCACACAAAGCCCGCATCAGCTAACGCCGACTGCCCATCCAAGGGGACAAGATCACCGCTCGCCGATGCACGCCATGAAACATTTCTTGAGGTATTTCAGTCGACCACACCCCACGGGCCACGGACGACCAGCTCTGCTGCTCCCTAGCATATTGCAGGGAGCGTGTTTGAATGGGATGCGACGCCCAGACAGACGTGCCCTCGACCGAGGCCTCGGGCGCAAATTTCATTCAAAAATTCGATGATTCACGAGATTCTGCATTTCACACTAAGTATCGCATTTCGCTACGTTATTCATCGTAACAAGAGCTGAGATATCCATTGCCGAGAGTCATTTCCACGTGTATTATCGAAAAATCGGCCACAATACTCAATAGGGGCACCCCCTAACAACAAATGTAAGGCCAAGGGGCAAAAGGAGGAAAAACGCAGGAGAGAAAGAGAAACAAAGGTGTCTAACCCCCTCACAGGGGGAGGCTGGAACAAAGGACAATCTCCCCCAGCCCCACGCCCTCAAAAAAATGGGGGAAATGTGTGGAACAACGATCGAGAAGGACTAGGGTGGCCACCCCGGGAGCTCGCACTGCTTTTAGCCCTTCCCCGACACCAGACCACAACGATTCCCCCTTTTCTCCGTAGAGTTAGGGACCGAAAGGAAGAAAAGGGTAGAAAAAAAAGCACAAACAAGGCACAAGCCTCCGAAAGCCCCATGCCTTCGGCAAAAGGGGGGAAATGAAGGGGATGATAATCAAGAAGGACTAGGGTGGCCACCCCGGGAGCTCACACTGCATTTTGTTCTTCCAGAACACCAATCCATAACAATCTCACCTTTTCTCCGTAATGCTAGGGGCCACGAGGAAGAAGGGAAGAAAACAACAAGAGAGAAAGGGATATATCAACCGTGGCTACCGGCTCACAAGGGGAGGCTTCAAACAGAGAACAAGCTTCCCCAACCCCGTGCCTTCGCAAAAAGGGGGGAACTGCAGGGGACGACAATCAAGAAGGACTAGGGTGGCCACCCTTGGAACTCGCACTGCTTTTCATCCTTCACGAACACCAATCCACAACAATCCCACCTTTTCTCTGTAAAGCTAGGGGCCGAAAGGAAGAAGGGAAGAAAACAACATTAAAGAAAGAGAGATATCAAACGCGTCCATCGGCTCAAAGGGGGAGGCTCAAATGGAGAACAAGCTTCCCCACCCCCGTGCCTTCGCAAAAAGGGGGGAACTGCAGGGGACGACGATCGAGAAGGACTAGGGTGGCCACCCTCGAAACTCACACTGCTTTTCATCCTTCTTGAACACCAATCCACAACAATCCCACCTTTTCTCCGTAAAGCCAAGGGGCCAAAAGCAAGAAGGGAAGAAAACAACAGGAAAGCAAGAGATATCAAACGTGGCTACCGGCTCACAAGGGGAGGCTCAAACAGAGAACAAGCTTCCCAAACCTCGCACCCTCGAAAAAAGGGGGGAACTGCAGGGGACGACGATCGAGAAGGACTAGGGGGGCCACCCTGGGAACTCGCACTGCTTTTCATCCCTCCTGAACACCAATCAAAAACAATCCCACCTCTCCTCCATAAAGCTAGGGGCAAAAGGAAGAAGGGAAGAAAACAACACCAAAGAAACAAAGATCCCAAGAAAAGAGAGAAGCACAACAGCACGCCGAGTAGATGTCCGCTAACCAAAAAGAAATCAAACAAGGCACCCAATCAAAAAAGCATCCCATCTCTTCACACCCTCCCACACGCATTCAACACAACACCCCTTCCAGCTTTACAACATATAGTAAACAACCAAGCAAATAAATCACAACCTAAAACTGACCAATAGAAAAGACAAGGGCCATGATGAGACCAGTTTCTGGAGCACGTCACTGAGAGGCACACAACCCCCCAACCCAGCGAAACAAGGCTTAAAACGACAAATAGACCACCGCCAATAACACAAACCCACCCCGCTCTTGCACCCCTCCGTGTACAAAACACCCAACAACCTTTCCAGCGAGAGAGTCAATGGGCGTCAAATAATCAAACTCCAAAGAGGAGTTGTCACGGGCCGACACTCAATGCTGGAGAAAGCCGCGGGCCACAAATACATCGATGGTGCAAGGCCACTAGAGAGAGGGACCTTCGCAAAGCACACACCATGAAATAAAGAAATGATGCAAGTCCCACAAAAAACCCACAATCCAAAGGGAGGAACAAAGACACGACCCGCTACTTCTTTTTCCCTTAGAAGGGGAGTGGGTCACGAGAGGACGAGGAATTCCCTCGATAGCAAAGGCATGAGATAAGATTGCCAGCCTCATGCCTGTCGGCGGGGAAAATTGCGATCTCGATGGAGCTCAGACCGAGGGATGGGTTTTTCATTACCTCGAAAACCAACCCTTCCGCGAGGGAATGTCGAGGAACGGTCGGGAGGGACTAGGGTGGCCAGCCCAACGGGTTGAACCACTCGTCATCCATCCCATACTTGACCGCACCCCAACAATATCACCTCACGGAAGGTTTGAGCTACCAGGCATGGGTGCAACCACTCCCTCGACCCAACCACCAGCAAAAAAGCTCACCCAAGAAACACATCAACCGCCGCCACCTTTTTGAGAGAACCAACTATGCAAGCCCACACCCTTGGCCCATGCCTTCCAACGAACAAAAGACTGAGCACCGCCGCTACGAATGAGTCCAAATTTATCCATCGTATTTACCGAGCACCTCAACTCTGCAGCAACCATGCCCGGCCGAACAGATCGTCGGAAGGGCTCCCAAGAAACAAGATTTCGGACCCCCTGCAGAAACACATTGGGGGGAAGAAAAATAAAGGATGGGTGGGACAAGCACAAGCATGGCTTGCAAGAACACACGAAAAAAAAAGCTTAGTTACCTCAAGACAAGCAACCAACAATGTTCCCGCCAAACACCAAACCCGCTCCCCTAGAGACACACCACATAGTCCCACATTGCAATCAAAACCCAACCAACCCAAACCAAAAAAGAAAACCCCTGCTATCAATGATCCTACCGCAGGTTCACCTACGGTAACCTTGTTACAACTTCTCCTTCCTCTAAATGATAAGGTTCAATGAACTTCTCATGACGTCGATGGTGGTGAACCACCATCGTCGACGCAATCTGAACACTTCACCAGATCATTCAATCGGTAGGAGCGACGGGCAGTGTGTACAAAGGGCAGGGACGTAGTCAACACGAGTTGATGACATGCACTTACTAGGAATTCCTCGTTGAAGACCAATAATTGGAATGGTCTATCCCCATCACGATGCAATTTGATAATATTTCCCGATCCTCTCAAACCAGGAATAAAAACTCGTTGGTTGCATCAGTGTAGCATGCGTGTGGCCTAGAACATCTAAGGGCATCACAGACCTGTTATTGCCTCAAACATCCATGGCCTAAATAGCCATAGTCCCTCTAAGAAGCTGGCCGCGAAGGGGAACCTCAGCGTATCTAGTTAGCAGGCTGAGGTCTCGTTTGTTATCGGAATTAACTAGACAAATCGCTCCACCAACTAAGAACGGCCATGCACCACCACCCATAGAATCAAGAAAGAGCTCTCAATCTGTCAATCCTTACTATGTCTGGACCTGGTAAGTTTCCCCGTGTTGAGTCAAATTAATCCACAGGCTCCACTCCTGGTGGTGCCCTTCCATCAATTCCTTTAAGTTTCAACCTTGCGACCATACTCCCCCCAGAACACAAACACTCTGATTTCTCAGAAGGTGCTGGTGGAGTCCTTAGAGAAACATCCGTCAATCCCTGGTCGGCATCATTTATGGTTGAGACTAGGACGGTATCTGATCGTCTTCGAGCCCCCAACTTTTGTTCTTGATTAATGAAAACATCCTTGGCAAATTCTTTCGCAGTGGTCCATCTTTCATAAATCCAATAATTTCACCTCTGACAATGAAATATGAATGCCCCCGACAGTCCCTATTAATCATTACTCCGGTCCCGAAGGCCAACACAATAGGACCAGACTCCTATCACGTTATTCCATGCTAATGTATTCAGAGCATAAGCTTGCTTTGAGCACTCTATTTTTTTCAAAGTAACAGCGCCGGAACCACGACCCAGGCAATTAAGGCTAGGAGCACACCGCCGAAAAAAGGGATGGAAGGGCAGGTGCACACCGAGTAGGCGGACCGACCCTTACGACCCAAGATCCAACTACGAGCTTTTTAACTGCAACAACTTAAATATACACTATTGGAGCATGGAATTACCGCGACTTCTAGCACTAGACTTTCCCTCCAATGGATCCTCGTTAAGGGATTTAGATTGTACTCATTCCAATTACCAGACTCGATGAGCCCAATATTGTTATTTATTGTCACTACCTCCCCATGTCAGGATTGGGTAATTTGCGCGCATGCTGCCTTCCTTGGATGTGGTAGCCGTTTCTCAGGCTCCCTCTCCGAAATGGAACCCTAATTCTCCATCACTCGTCACCACCATAGTAGGCCTCTATCCTACCATCGAAATTTGATAGGGCAGAAATTTGAATGAAGCATCGCCAGCACAAGGGCTGTGTGATCCGTTGAGTTATCATGATTCACCGGAGAAGCGGGGAAGCCCGCGCCGGCCTTTTATCTAAAAAATGCATCCCTTCCAAAGAGTTGGGACTTGGTGCACGTATTAGGTCTAGAATTACTACAGTTATCCGAGTAGTATGGTACCATTAAAAAAACTATAACTGATTTAATGAGCCATCCGCAGTTTCACAGTCTGAATTAGTTCATACTTAGACATGCATGGCTTAATCTTTGAGACAAGCATATGACTACTGGCAGGATCAACCAGGTAGCACCCTCCCACTTCAAAGGGCATTCCGGGTGCTCTCTTACCGAGAGCTAGCCTGAACACCCATCAAGTCAAAGAGACGTCAAAATATCATGTAAAACTTTTATGCCTTGCACCTCTTGCATCCCAAGAAGGAAGCACACGCAACATGCCAAGGACATGGCGAACAAATGGGAAAACCTGCCGAGCCACAACGCACCAAGGCCACTCCAGAGTTTGCAGCCATGGCCCAACCAATAAGAAAATGAGCGATCACTCACCGAATCCCTTAGAAATGCCTCCAAAGGGCTCCACGCCCCGCACCGAGGGTACCTAGGAGTCCACCCGAACAGCAGCAACGTTTACCTCGATCACCCAATCGCCTGCGGCAGCCTCGACGAAAAGGAAACAAATGGAGAACGACCAACCACACAACCTCTATATTACAAATGAGCCACAACCCTCCCCGATGTAAGGCCTTCGAAACTTCGGTGCGACAGGTGCCGACGAGGTCGTGCACACGGGCGCGGGCGCGCTGAACGATGGAAGTGCGACGGGGCTGCGATGTTTGTGCGACGATAATGCAACATTACATGCGACATAAAAGCGACGATATGTGCAAACACTTAATGCGACTAAGTGTGAGCGTGAGAACTTTTATATGCGATATAAAATATATGGAAGCCGACTTGTAATAGCGTTACATGGGCGTATGTTAATGAGCTTGTGGGGTCGGCCATGGGGCTGCACACACCCTTAAAAACATATGCATGGATTGGTATAAGTAAAAGAATCATGAGGCTCATTTGAATCCATCAAACTCTCATTCACTTCTGCGCATGAGGGAAGGGTAAAAACTGCACAAGGGAGATAAGGACTGCGCATATCTCATGCGTAGGATATCTAAGTGCAGATTCAGATTTTTTTATGCCGGTTGAAGTGTAGGAAAAGCGTGCAGAGGTTCGGGTTGTATGTGCAGGACTTGGTAGAGAGGATAAGTGGCTCGAGTTAGCACTTCTCTTTGTGCAAGGGTGCACATGATTGTAAAAGGTTGTTCTATGCCTTGGTTGTAAAATATTCTAAGTATAGACTTGGAGTTTTGCCAAGTATACTTGAATTATTGAAAAACTGATATAATATATTGTTGGGCAGACTTGTTCGGGAGTTGCCCCTCCCCTTTAAACTTGTTGCAATTGTTGATATTCTTGGTTAATTACATGATGATAATGAATGAGTATGGGCTTCATTAAGTATAAAGGATAATTGCATTTTACTTAGTTGCGAAACACAAGCTAAGTATGTTAATGTGAAAGTAGGCGTAGTCCACGAATGTTAGTATTGGTGAAAAGAACGCGTTCGGTGGTGCCGCACCTTGCTACAAGCGGTTGGAAGACTACCGCAGGTGTAGGGGCGTGACAGGTGGTATCAGAGTAGCTAATTTCGGGTATTGAAGGTTGTAGCTGCTATACACCTTCACCGAAGTGAAGGTGGTACCAGAGCAGGTCTGAAGACTTGGAGAAGTCTTGCAGGAAGCTGAAGCAAGTGTGCATACACTTGGAAGTTGGTGACAGGTACTTGCAGGTGAAGGAAACCGTTTCACACGAAGTGGAACAAGGGTCGGTTCAGGTTGCAGGTGACTTGGTAAAGATGTCTATCTGGCAGAGATTAGGTTTTGCAACCTTCAAAGAGTTTGAAGGAAGTCTACTTGAAGAGTCAGAGGAAGTAAGACAAGGATTTGCGGAATATGGCAAAAGGTTGTTTGAAACAAGGAGTGCTCTTCATGCCTTGGCTAAGGAAGGGGTTCCTAACCAGAATGAGGAGGAAGCCTCTCAACTTGCAAAGGAAATGGACTTTCTTGAAGCAGAATTCAAGGAATTAGAGATAAGACATGAATTGAATCAGAAGAAGTGGGATTGCCTAGCCCTTGAGTTAAGGCATCTCAAGGCCTTGAAGAAGAAGGCTGAGTCTGATGGAAAGAATGAAGATGCTTCTGTGGGGATGATGCAGATACTTGGTGCTTCTGCTACTACAGAAGTGGCCTCTAGAAGGGATCTTGAAAGGAACAAGTTGGAGTATGTTCGAATGAAGGTTGGAGGTGCTGATGTGCTCACTATGGTGGATAGTGGGGCTTCTCAAATCTTCATGGGCGAAGATACTGCGAAAGTAATTGGGCTGAAGTTTGTACCGGCAAAGGCAAAAATGAAGACAGTGAATTCTCCTCCTATTGAGATTCTTGGTATAGCTGAGAGGGTGGACACTACACTTGGTGAATGGACTGGGAAGGTGGACTTCACTATAGTGTGGATTGATGACTATGAAGCTGCATTAGGGATGGAGTTTATGAAACAATTTGATGCTATGATCATTCCACATTTGAAGAAGCTCTACATTTATGATGGAAGGGAAGATCTACCCATTGGTGTGCCAACCATTGGTGTGACTAGGCCTGATTGTAAATTGGGAGTGATGCAAATGGAGGATAAGGAGAAGATGAACAAGCGGTTGTCTAGTGTTGAGACAAAGCTTGTGGAGCAGTCATTGTTCATTAGATCACTTTCAGATAGTATCTTGGATTTGACAAGAAGGCTAGAGCTGGTGGAGGATGATGATGATGAGGAGGAGGTATGTGTGAGGCCAGATGTCCAGAAGGAAGACCGGGTTGCTTATCTACAAAGGATGGAGATTGAAGATCCTGATATGTGGATCGAGTTGATTAGTGAGGGAGAGCCTTCAAGATCTAATCCCTCTACATCTTCTTAGATGGATAAAGAAGATGGGGCTCATTGTTAGCTGCTCATGACAGTGAGCCCTTAAACATGTTTGAGCAGGTATGATTGATGGTGCAGGGATGGCTTGGCATCAAGAATCATGACATGTTGCAGATGGGATGGATGGAGTTTCCATGGACCTGAGCATGGATTATGGAGATGGATTCTTGAGGATTCAAGGATGTGGAAGATGTTTGAGGAACAGTTGATGATGGCATGAGGATGTTCACTCTCATGGATTGAGCGTGATGGTTGTATTAGCTACCCAACTAGTTCAGACATGAGTTCCGGAAGTGTGCAGAGATATGTTGGCATCGCGTTGGAGTATCATGGCAGAGGTTCACATGGAGACACATGATGAGGTCGACAAGAGATGTTGCAGGGGAGATTATGGCAGAGGGGTCAATGATCATGGATCGAGATGATATCTTGTGGAGAGCATATCGTTGAGGTGCATACCTTGGTATGATGAGCTTGGTGGCAGTTGGTCACTAAGTCGAGGCATGATGGAGATGAGGCTCTACATATGTTGCAAGGATGTTTGCTTTGTGTGGAGGAGTCAACATCTTGGACGATGATGATCTTGTTGGATGGCTACCGGGATGGTATGTTGTCGAGGACGACAATGATTTCAGGTGGAGGAGGATGTAAGGCCTTCGGAACATCAGTGCGATGGGCGCCGGGCAAGGTCATGCACGCGGGCGCGGGCAGGCGCGCTGAACGAAGGAAGTGCGACGGGGCTACGACGTTTGTGCGACGATAATGCAACATTACATGCGACATAAAAGCGACGATATGTGCAAACACTTAATGCGACTAAGTGTGAGCGTGAGCACTTTTATATGTGATATAAAATATATGGAAGCTGACTTGTAATAGAGTTACATGGGCATATGTTAATGAGCTTGTGGGGTTGGCCATGGGGCTGCACACCCCCTTAAAAACATACGCATGGATTGGTATAAGTAAAATAAGCATGAGGCTCATTTGAAGCCATCGAACTCTCATTCACTTCTGCGCATGAGGGAAGGGTAAAACCTGCACAAGGGAGATAAGGACTGTGCATATCTCATGCATAGGATATCTAAGTGCAGATTCAGATTTTCTTATGCCGGTTGAAGTGTAGGCAAAGCGTGCCAAGGTTCGGGTTGTATGTGCAGGACTTGGTAGAGAGGATAAGTGGCTCAGGTGAGCACTTCTCTTTGTGCAAGGGTGCACATGATTGTAAAAGGATGTTCTATGTCTTGGTTATAAAATATTCTAAGTATAGACTTGGAGTTTTTCCAAGTATACTTGATGATTCTATTATTGAAAAACTGATATAATATATTGTCGGGCAGACTTGTTCGGGAGTTGCCCCTCCCCTTTATACTTGTTGCAATTTTTTATATTCTTGGTTAATTGCATGATGATAATGAATGTGTATGGGCTTCATTAAGTATAAAGGATAATTTCATTTTACTTAGTTGCGAAACACAAGCCAAGTATGTTAATGTGAAAGTAGGCGTAGTCCACGAATGTTAGTATTGGTGAAAAGAACGCGTTCAGTGGTGCCGCACCTTGCTACAAGCGGTTGGAAGACTACCGTAGGTGTAGGGGCGTGACACCCGCCCCCGCACTGAGGCCACCTAGGAATCCACCCGGACAACAGCAACGATGGAACTCGATCTCCCGACCGCCTGCGGCAGCCTCGATGCGAAGGAAGAGGAAGGAAATAAAAAGAGGACGACCGACCACACAAATCCTATCATAGAGAGGCCATACAAACCTCCCCGCCCCGCACCGATGCCACCTAGGAGTCCACCTGGACAGCAGAAACAGTGGACCTCGATCGGATGATCGCCTACAGCAGCCCTGACACAAAGGCAAGGGAAGGAAATTATACAAGACAAACCGAGCCCGCAACCTCCCTTAGAAATTCCCCCCAACCCACCCCTCCCCTCCCCGCACAGAGGCCACCTAGGAGTCCACCCGGACAGCAACAATGATGGACCTCGATCGCATGATCACCTATGGCAGCCTCAATGGAAAGAGGAAACGGAAGGAAATAAAACAAGACCAATCGAGCCCACAACATCTCTCCGAAATGCCCCTCGACCCTCCACGCCACGCACCGAGGCCACCTAGGAGTCCACCTGCGACAACAGAAACGGTGGACCTTGATCACTTGACCGCCTGTGGCAACCACGATGCGAAGGCAAAGGAAGGAATTAAATGCAAATCAAGAGGGTCGCTACACAATACAGGAACACATATTCAAATAGGAGGAGGAGGGATCGGGCAGCTCTGCACCCCACACACCCTACGTACAGGCAACCTAGGGGATTTCCCACAGCTTTACCAACCGGACGATGAATAATTTTCGCCTACAGCCACCTCCACGCAAAGGAGGGAGGTCGAAGCATTCCACCTCGAAATCCTTCTTCTAGATAGCCCCCACCATCGATGACTATAGTAACAAGCCTCCTCCCCATCGGAACACGAGCGCATAGACAATTGAAACAATAAGTGCCACCCAACCCTCCCCGTAAAGAGTGATGAGCCCCAATTTTTGGTAACAAATTGGGCTCATTTGGCCTACTTACCTTGCTCAACCCTTCATCTTTTATCACTTATGCATTCATTTCTTGGTATATTCGTGTTATTTGTAGGAAGAAGGGCAGGCATTATATCTATGTGGCTAATACATGATGATTTCAGGTTTTTTGGCATTAAAGGGAGCAAAGACCACGCAGAAGGAGACAAGGAGACAACAAAGGTGGCATTGCAGGCTTATAGGGAGGTTGTCTACAGCCTTAAATGACCTCCCTCGTGATCTCCACCCTAACTCCGAGCTCCAACAGCTCTCCCCACCGAGCTTAAAGGCAGCCAACGGGTTCTACATGAACAACAGTTTACAGCAGTTTAACTTTCAGTTGGATAGCCAAGCTCCACGTATTGAGGAAGCCAGCTGGGTCCTCATCATGTATAAATATTAAGGCCGTGGCCTTTCATAGGAGCTTTTTGAAATTTTGAACTACTATTGCAATTTCTGAGCATGAGCTACAGCTCGGTTTTTGCTTTTTGTAAGCCAGTTTTGGCATGATATTAGACTCATGATTATTCAATAAAGGCAGGCAGCTTTGGATTCAATTCTGACTTTTTAAGGGAGCTATAGCTCTTAGGTTAGGGCCCAACCTAAGAGCAATAGACCTCCTCTTCCTTGTATTGTTACTTGTCTTTCTTTTCAGCACTTTATTCCTCTGTTTTGACATGCATTTAGAAATTACAGTCTGCTGATTTGATTTCTTTTATGTGATTGAGTAGGATTAGTTTACAGTTCAAGTGCTTTTAGTTGCTTAGATTAGAGTAAGAGGATCATCATTCATTCGAGCTCCAAGAAAACGGCTGACAGTGCACTCACTGCCATCTCTGTTTAGAGATTGGGGGTGTAGACCGTACCAGCCACCAAAAAAACGCAATCTTATACTTTCATTCAAGCTGCAACACAGTCATTTCAATTGTAGATCCATCCATGCATTCTGATCTTGAGCAATATTTCTTCATTCCAACTCTATGCACGATTTTTCTCTGAAGTTTACATTGTTGTTCGTTGATTTAATAACACAGTTAGGATAGGTTGATGAATTCTTGGTTTTGTGCAGATTTTTTTCCTTTACACTGCGTTGCATCACTCTGTTATCTTCTTCTTCTTCTCAACCACGTATAAAACCACCTACCCAACCTCTGTTCAGATCGTTTTCCTTCCAACACTTCTACTGTTCACGTAGCTCCATCTTTTTGGACTTTTCATTGCTTCCACCCGTCTATCCACCAACCAACTGTACCCACTCTTTCCTCATCTCATATCTCTATCCCTGAGCCATCATAAGCTCCCTTTCTATCCTACCTATCCACCCATACAACTCCTCCACTCCTCCATCACCCAAAACTCCAACCACAGAACATCCTGTAGAAGTTAGCAGACTTCCTGTAGAAATCTCAAGCTTCCTGTAGGATCCCCTGCAGACATCCTGTAGAAACCTGTAACCTCAGTTGCCAAGCATCTGGACATTGTGGACTTCTATGGAATGATGCTTTGGGTCCTCTGGAACCTCTCCTAGCCCTCCTGACCTTTCCCAAGCTTTATTTCCCTTCGAACTACCCCTGCACAGTCAAACCCTAATAAGAAACAAAATCATAATAACTCCAAACCACTTAAGCAAAAATACAAAAACAATGTTCTTTTCAGTAGAAGTAGCTTAGTTTCATGCATCTCATATCACTAGAAGTAATGGCATCATTTCTAGAAGTTTGCACTCCCACCATTGCATCATAGAGATTAGACTAGCCAGATTAGGGTTTACTAGGGTTTCCCTGTTTTGTTGGCTTTCAGTTCATTATTGCAAGGTAGGTTAATTTCCTTTGAGATAGCCTTCATCCATCATTTAGAAAGCTTCTTCTGAGAACATATAGAAGTTGGCTTGAGCCCTAGCGGACTTGTGCCAACTGACCAAGTGACAGCTGCGACAAGAGCTAGTACTTGTGCATACAGCACCGTCGCTTCCAAGTTTGTTACGAACTACCGGGTTGATAAAATTAGAGATAGGAAGCTCCAGGAGTTGTAGCATTATTGCTACAATACTAGAGCCCACCATCTTTTTGGCGCCGTTGCCGGGGAAGCGTCAGAGTATTAGTAATTGTTTCTTTTCTTCTATTTTCTTACTCTTGCCTTCTGCTAAGTATTTTATTTCATTTCCATTCTGCAAAAGTAGCATAGACATATCTTGCTTTCATAGATTAGGATTTCCTGCTTTCATAGATTAGCATTTCCTGCTTTCATAGATTAGCATTTCAATTCTGCCATTTCATTTCTGCAAGCGTAGATTAGTATTTCCATTCCTGCAATTTCATTTGAGCAAAGTAGATTAGTTCTTTCCTGCTTTCAATTTAATTCTGCATCTTTATAGTTAGTTGTAGATCAATCTGTTTCAGTTTTGCAGGTACCACAGAAAAAAAAAAAAGCAATCAAAAAAGTCTTTCCATTTCATGCCTCGTAGGAATCGAGATAAAACAGGCAAATTCTTACCCAACACCCCCACCACATCACTGAGTCACCCTTCTCTCTTCTTCGGTGACAGTGATCCAGAAGAACCTATAGGTGAACCTCCTGAGATATACGAAGATCCTATAGCAGAAGAAGAATTAGAGACCATCCCATCTGAAGCTATGGTTGACAATAGAAGAGAATATGAGAGAATAGAAGGTGCCTTCCCCATCTGAGAGACCAATGGAGAGATGAAAATGAAGAACATTAGCCCCTCCACTTTACCTCACTTCCATGGACTGACTATTGAAGATCCTGATACCTTCCTGTTTGAGTTTGTTGTCCTTTGTAGAACCTATGACTATACTGAAGATGAGCAGAAGCTGAAACTCTTCCCTTCAACTCTTAAGGATGCAGCATTATGCTGGTTCATGGGATTACCTGGGAATAGTATCACCACTTGGGCTCAGATGCAGCAAGCTTTCAATACCAAGTACAGGGATTACTGTAGGTCCAAGGAAACCAAGGGAGAAATCTTTCGGATGACCATGGGAAGTGATGAGTCCTTAAAGGATTATGAGGAGAGGTTCCAACTTAGCTATAAGCGGGCCAGGTGCACACTTGACCCTGAATCCATCAAGTTGGTCTTGCTCCGAGGAGTCCCTGAAGACCTCTTAGATACCCTTCACATGTTAGTTGGGGGGGACATTTACCAACTGCCTTATGAGGACATCAAGACTGTGTTTAGAAACCACTCCAGGTCAGCTCGGAAACGAGGTAGAGGAAACCTCCTCTCAACTGGCGTCCCTTTCTCCAAACATGAGTTTGAAAATCAATTGGAAGACCTTAAGAATGAGGTGAGACAGATCATTGCCATGTATCTGGACACATTCAGGATCCAGCAGAAGAAGGAAGAAGCTGAGAGAGCCTTGGCTATCTTCTGCCCTAGATGTACCAGGAGACACCCTAAGAACGAATGTCCATTGCATTCGGTTGAAGTGTGTTTCGTTTGTGAGGAGGACCATCCCACAAACCAATGTCCAACCTTACCTGGATTTAAAGCCATGTACCAAGGGACAGAAGCTCCCACTGAACCTCTCTATTACCTCAACCAAAGGAGGCCACAAGGACCTAGACCTTACCAGCAGGGGATGCAAGGGGCACCTCAAGCTTATTACAGCCCCAACCAATCGACTCCTATGCCTTCCTGGGGTCCCCCTGCTCATCCTTCTTGGTATATGCCTCCTCCATGGTCTTATCCACCTCAGTACCCTACTCAACCCACTACTCATTCTTATCACTCACATGCCCAGCCACAGCCTAAGTGGAATGCACCTTAGTCGGGGTGGAGGCCCCAGTACAACACTCCTCCTGCCATTTTGCCTCCACCACCAGTTCAACCTCAACCCTTACCTCCTGCTCCTCCGAGGCAACCTCAAATACCTGCTCAACCGAACCCGAACCCCAACAATAGACAGGCCCAGCAGGTATACACTGGGGAAACATCATGCCCTACTTATGCTGTGGAGATCCAGGAGATCAATCTTCGATCTGGCAAGACTCTTCCAGATCGCCAACCTCCTCCCCTAGAGGATGAGGAAGATAAATAGGAAAGTGAACCAAAGGCTATTCCACCCTTTCCTGAGAGACTAACAGCCACCACACAACCCAACCCAGAGGAGGATGAGCTTCTGGGTGAGCTCAAGCAGTTGTGTGTGAAAATACCACTTCTCCAAGCCATCAAGGATGTGCCAATATACAACAAACTGGTTAAGGAAAAGTGTTTTAAACACCCAGGCAGGCGAAAGAGAGATGCTTCAACCATCAATGTCTTAGGACAACTGTCTGACCTTATGTTAGGACAAGTCATCTGCCCAAAGTATCTAGATCCTCGGAGTCCTGTAGTAGATGTCCACATCAATGGCATCATCATACCTCACACTTTGATTGATTTGGGGGCTGCCATTAATGTGATGACCAGGGATACCATGCTCAAACTCAATCTTCAGGGTTCCTTGAGGAAGACCTCGACAGTTCTGCAACTTGCAGATCGCTCCACTGTGACTCCCGAAGGGATTGTGGAAGATGTCCTTGTCTCTGTCGACTCTTGGGAATACCCTGCAGATTTCTTGGTTCTGCAACCCAAGGCAAAGCTTACTGGATATCCTCTTATTTTGGGAAGGCCTTGGTTAGCCACTGTAGATGCTTACATAAGTTGTCGTGCAGGAAACATGACCATCAAAAATGGTCCTATGTCCAAGCAGCTAGTCCTATATCCTCCTGCCCAACCTTCCTTAGAGCATGACTTACCACTTTGGTTGGAGGAAGGAGAAGAGGATGAAGTGTACTCAGCACCTTTGTGCACCCTAGATACCACTAGAAGAGACCCCCCAACCGAGGATCACTTGATTGAGACCTTGATCCAGAATCCACCTTCCAGTGCACTCTCCTTAGAGAAATTGGTGGAGGATGCCCAAGCCAGCACCTTAGTGGATCTTTGTACAACCAACCCTGTCACTCCTAGAGTCAAGAATGTGGAGTTTGACCCTGAGAGAACGTTAAAGATCAGCTCCTCCCTATCTCCTTCCCAGGAAAAGGAGCTGTGTAGCCTGTTGGCCAGTCACCTAGATGCTTTTGCTTGGAGCTATAAGGAGATGAAAGGAGTCCATCCCTCAGTCTGTACCCATCACATATACATCAAATAGGGTTGCAAACCGGTTAGGCAACCTCAGAGGAGAATGAATCCAGCCCTTAAGGACATTGTCAAGGAAGAATTGCAAAAACTGTTGGATGCCGGATTCATTTACCCCATCTCAGATAGTGAATGGGTGTCCCCTCTGGTGTTGGTTCCCAAGAAGAATGGGAAATGGAGAATCTGTGTGGACTACTGAGAACTGAACAAAGCTACCAAGAAAGACCACTTCCCTCTACCTTTCATAGATCAAGTGTTGGATGGACTGGCAGGAAAGAATTTCTTCTCTTTCCTGGATGGGTTTAGTGGGTACAACCAGATTCAAATCAGCCCGGAAGACCAAGATAAGACCACCTTCACTTGTCCTTGGGGTACCTTTGCCTACCGAGTTCTTCCCTTTGGGCTATGCAATGCTCCTGCTACCTTCCAAAGAGCTGTCTTGAGCATCTTCTCGGAGCTGGTCCATGATGCAGTGGAAATCTATATGGATGACTTCACTCCTTATGGGGCCAATTTCCAGGAAGCATTGTCCAATCTGAGAAAAGTCCTAACCAAATGCATTGAGATGAACCTGTCCCTTAGTCCTGAAAAATGTGAATTCCTGATGACTGAAGGGACCGTGCTAGGCCATACCATTTCTTGCCAAGGGTTACAGGTGGATCCTAACAAAATTGCTCTCATCAAGAAGGTTCCACCTCCTTAAAAGGTAAGGGATGTTTGGAGTTTCTTAGGATTAGCAGGGTATTATAGGAGATTCATTAAGGACTTCAGCAAGCTAGCCTCGCCATTGTTTGGCCTGTTGGCAAAAGATGTGGAGTTTAAGTGGATTGATGATTGTCAGAGGGCTTTGAATGAATTAAAGGACAAGTTGGTGTCAGCCCCAATCCTGAGAGGTACAAACTGGGCCCTACCTTTCCACATCCACACTGATGCCTCAAACAAAGCCATAGGTGCTGCTTTAGGACAAGTTGAACAAAAACTTCCATGTGCCATTTACTTTGTTAGTAAAAACTTGTCCAAAGCTGAGCTGAATTACACTGTAACTGAGAAAGAGTTTTTGGCTGTGGTCCATGCACCGAACAAGTTCCGACATTATATCACTGGATATCAAACATTTGTACATACTGACCATGCTGCAATTAGATATTTAATGAATAAACCAGATGTGAATTCTCGTATTATTAGATGGTTACTTTTGTTGCAGCAGTTTGATTTGACCATTGTTGACAAACCAGGTAAAGAAAATGTTGTTGCTGACTTTTTATCTAGATTGGATTTGTCTGCAGATGAGGATGGAATAGTGGATGATCAGATGCCTGATGAACATCTGTTTGCTATCTCAGCACTCTCTCCATGGTTTGCTCATATAGCTAACTACCTTTTTTCAGCACAGTTCCCTCCGCACCTATCTTCAAGAGAGAAGAGAAGAATCATCAGAAAAAGTGCCTCATTTACTTGGATCGGGGGCAATCTGTTCAAGCTTGGCCCCGATCAGATCTTAAGGCGTTGTGTAAGGGAGGAGGAAGTCCTTGATATCCTCCTCACCTGTCATGATGGGCCTTGTGGAGGACATTTTGCAGCAAAGAGAACTGCCTTCAAGATCCTGCAGGCAGGCTACTATTGGCCCACACTTCATCAAGATGTCAGAAGATATATCAGCCAATGTGACCAATGCCAAAGAATGGGGAAACCGACTCAAAGGGATGAGATGCCTCTACAACCTCAAGTGACTCTTGAGCCATTTGAGAAGTGGGGAATGGACTTTGTGGGTCCTATCAACCCTCCTTCGAGGTAAAGGTCTTACATCATTGTGTGTACTGACTATCTAACAAAGTGGGCAGAGACTAAAGCAATCAAAGCAGCAACAGAAGAAAAGGTGGCCGAGTTCTTAAGAGAAAACATCTTCTACAAGTTTGGCTACCCAAGAGAGCTAGTCACCGATCAAGGGAGCCAGTTCACATCCAACCTAGTTGAAGACTTACTAGCTCACCACAAGATCAAGCATAGGACTTCCACCCCCTATCACCCTAAATCAAATGGGTAGGTGGAAGTCACCAATAGAGCATTAGAAGGGATCTTGACTAAGGTGGTGAGCAGCAGCAGAAAGGACTCGGCAGATCGCCTGGTTGAGGCCACATGGGCTTACAACACCATCTGGAAGACCACCACTAGCTTCACACCTTATGAGCTGGTCTATGGGAAGAAAGCTTTGCTGTCCATTGAATTTGAATGCAACACCTTGAGGATGGCAGCTCAGCTGGACCTAGATCTTAGCCATGCACAACAAGAAAGGTTATTGCGGCTGAATGGACTAGATGAGCACCGAATGCAGGCCCTCCTTCACTCAGAGGTGGTTCAACTTCAGAGAAAGGTGTGGCATGACCAACATCTCCATGACAAGAAATTCCAGCTGGGAGATTGGGCTTTGTTGTATGACTCCAGATACAAAGATTTCAAGGGAAAGCTGAGAACCAGATGGCTAGGACCATATGCAGTGGAAAAATGTCATGACAATGGATCTGTTCTTATTCGGACCATTGATGAGGAAGCCATCCCCATGCTTGTCAATGGGCATCGATTGAAGATCTATAGGAAGCCTCTCTCAAGACAAGAGTTCATCAAAACTATGGAGAAATCAGTGTTTCTGCCTCTCCTTTGGGCATACCCTGAAAGATCTAAAAAAAAAAAAAAAAAAAAAGATAATAAAGATCCTTGGGTGAAAACCTTTCTGAGGCGCCCAAGGCAGGTGGTAGGGGTGAAAACCTCATTGAGGCGCCCCTATTATCTTTCAAAAAAAAAGGAGATTTGAGAAAAGATCCTTGAGTGGAAACCTCTCTGAGGCGCTTAAGGCAGATGGCAAGGGTGAAAACCTCATTGAGGCGCCCCTGTTATCTTTCAAAAAAAAAAAGAAAAAAAAAGAAAAAAAACAAGGTCAACAAATTCATAATGTAAAGTTGCATGCAGGTTGCAAGTGTTCTATGGAGGAGAGGAAGCCTCTCAACTCAAAGCTAAGGGTCCTTATCATGCTGCCAGGAGACCTCACAAGCACCTCCTCCAAGAATACTCATTTTCTCGAAGGTATGTGCAATTTTATCACGGCTTGAGTCTTCTACAGGAAGACGCAGATTTTCTACAGGAAGATGCAGATTTTCTACAGGAAGGTGCAGACTCTCTACAGGAAACGCAACCTTTCTACAGGAAGCTCTGTATTTCTACAGGAAACTTCCTGTAGAAGTTTAGGACGGCCCAGAATCCATCTTATGAGGAGATCTAACGACTAAGGATCGGTTTGGACGCATGCAAGCTATTGTTATCCCCCTTGCACATTGTTGTCACCTCGTCCTGCCATCCTTGTCGACATGCAACGAAGTTACTTGCACCAGCAAAGCAGATCGATGAGTTATCAAGAAAAAGCAATTTTTAAATGAAAACACACTGAGATCTCATACCATATCCATCCCAGTCATCCAGAAGCCCTGGGAGCGTGATCGGGAGGCCAGATCCTTCGTCGTGCAGCATGCACCCAAGGAGGAAGAACTGTTACAAGACATCCCATGGGAGTCCTGTAACAGTTAAGCCCGCTAGAGTGTATACTATTCACAGTGCTGGCCATATGCAATGAACGCGGATGCATGCAGCCAAGCATCAACTCCATCGTTGGCAGCCTGTAAACGTGAACCTCCGGGCCTGTGCAAATTCACCAGCAGCAGATAGATCCATTCATCATCGTCCAAAACCTGAAAAATCATGTTGCAGCCACGCAGGTAAGTGTCTCGACCCTCTCTTCTGTCAGATCGCATGAATTTTACTTTGAATTGTTTCCAAAGTGTAAAGTGAATGGGTTGAGTGGTTGTATGGCCAGTTGACTGGCCATGTCGACTGGTTAATGGTCCCGTCAGATGTTTGGGTGGCAGCCATGACAAAAGGAATGATAAGCACACATGTGAGAACAATCCCCGTCAGAAAAAATGGATTTAGCAGAAGAAACGGAGGTGGATCTGCTGGAGCGATGATGCGGTAGTAAGTGAACTCGCAGAAAAATGATGGAACGACGTCATCCAACGGTCCGGCGGGGACAGCTCACCCCCGCGCCACGGATTCCGCCGATTCAAATCTAATCGGCTAGATTGGCCGCATGCATTTATCATTCGCCGTTTGAACCTCGAGTGAACATTCGGATCCCTCTGTAGTTCGAAACTCCGAGCCTTTGGCTATCAGAACGGTTGTGAAGCACCACCAAGAGCGTAGACCAACTGCAGTCTTCCCCAGGAATCACGCACTGCTCCTACAGGAAAGCGGCTCCTACAGGAAAGTTGTTTCTACAGGAAGGCGGGTTCCTCACGTAAAAAGGTGGCAGATAGAAAGGTAACCCTGAACTCTCCATGCAATTGGTTTTTAAAGGTGGCAGGGTCATCGTCTACAGTGTGGTCGTAGAAAGTTGTTGCAAGTGTTGTCTGCTGTGCATAGACTGTCGTTCTACAGGATGTTAGTGAATTAAACTGTGTTATTGTCCTTAGGGATAAGGTTTGTGGATTATTTGCACGACGGAAGCGTAATTCTACGCTCTGTCCCAATAAGCTAAACTTCTTCCGCATTCGCCACCTCTAGCAACAGTTTTTATCATGCCGGGTGGGTTTATTAGACGGGAACCCACTGATTCATCAAAATTAAGAGAAAACCAGGAGGTGGTGGAGCTCTTCACACGGGCACAATGGATATCCTTTTGTGACATGTTGCAGGGTCATGACGACAAAGTGGCAGAATAATTTTTACAAGCCTTGAGGCCGAAATCCAAAACACTGGCCACCGTGAACTTCAGGGGCCTAAGCCTCAAGCTCACCCCGTAATATATCAGTCGAATTACTGAACTTCCAATAGGTTTGCCATGGGATAAGGAAGAAAGGAAGTTGATCCAGCAGGCAAAGAAATAATTCTTTCCACCTGAGGAGGAATTTACAGAGGACAAAAATGGGGTGCGAAGAACCAGCTTGCTGCCACCATGGAATGACGTTAGTCTGCAAATCATGAAGTATATAACCTGTGAAGGCCGTTTTAGCATCGTGTACGCGTATCACTTCAGGTTGCTCACTGAATTGAGACACCAGATTGATCTTCCTGTAGAAAACAAACTGAGCATTCCTTATTTCTTGCTACAGTCTCTAATTGAGTGTGCCACAAAGTTAAAAGAAGGCATACCAGATCAGGTAGCCCACCATGGATTGATCAAAATTCTTGTGGAGGATGCGCTTCATTCATATAAGGTTCCCCTCTCATGGGAATCATTCAGAAATTTGATAAGAGATGGAGACATAAGGATGCTGACCGAGGAAAGTGGTTCCTCCAGCAGTGAGGAAAAAGAAGCGGTGGCCGCGGAAAAGAAAGAAACAGGCCAGAAGACCCCGACCACAGTGCAGAAGAAAGAACAAAGGAGGAAGCACGAGAAAAAGGATGCTGAGGAAAAAGGTGACACACCCATCTTTTCAGCAAGAGAGAAAAGGTTGCAGAGCAGAACGGACAAAGCTGAGAAGGTCCACATCAGCACAAGTACCTCGTCAGTACCCGCAACCAAACCAAAAAGCAAAACCCATGCAGCAAAGCAAGCCAAGGTGGTGACACCTGTGTCTACAGGAAAGCAGAAACATGCTTCTACAGGAAGCCCGAAAATTATTGGAAAAGGGTCTTCTACAGGAAGCCCGAAAACAGAAAAAGGGTCTTCTACAAGAAGCACGAAATTGGCTAAAACAGGGTCTTCTACAGGAAGCCCCGGAAAAGTGAAACCCAAGGAGAAGACGGTGGACATTCTAGCAAGGGAGGCAGTAGCTGTACTGGCTGGCCTCAGCACGCCACCTAAGCCAAAAGAAAAGAGAAAGAGGGAGACCCCTCTATACTTTAAAGCTTGAAGAAGTGTTAGGATAAAAACGGGCAAGCCACAGCCTTCATCCAGCAGCCCGATTGTCATTGAAGATACCCCTACTTCTCCCAAGGAAAAGTCCCCCTCAAGGATAATAGTCACCTATGAGAAGGGGAGCCCAAAGAAAAATACGTGGCAAGAAAGGTTAGACATGTTGACTGAAAAAGCTCAGCTACAGGAGGCTGAAAATGTTCTACAGGACACTCTGGCCCGGCTACAGGAAACAGAGAAGAGGGAAGGAGAAGGACCCTCATCACCACCAAGAGAGGGTGAGGTAGAGCCACCTAAAGAGGCAGAAAAAGAACATATACCAGATCCCAGCCCTCAGCCTAGTCTGAGTTCATACTACACCTTTTTAGAGGCGGGCAAAATCATACCGCGGAAATTTACTGTACCCCTGTTTTTTGCATTAGAGGAAGAAAGAGTCTGTACCCACACATGGATGAAGATCGCCAAGTCAAAGGGTGTGGCAGACATAGGTCCCTTACAAGAGCAACTCAAGGAGGTCAGGAGTGAATTTGCCATGGCTAAACATGTGGCTAATTGACAAAGAGTGTACCTACAGGAAGAAAACCAGAAGCTAAGATTGCAGCTACAGGAGCTGAGGGCAAGGGCAGGTACATCCTCCAAAGACATCACAGAAGAGCAACAAGGCAAAAAGGAGCTGAACACCAGTCTTGAGGAGCCAATGATACTTCTACAGGAAGCAGAACAACAAGCACAAATTGAAGTGCAAGCTCTAAAAGAACAGCTGCAGCAAAAGGAAGCACAATTGGCCTGCATGGCCAGTTGGGCCATGGAGGCAATACAGTGCAGACAACCTGCAAAATCCTATGGTTTGTACTTGAAATACCAATGGCCGCAATTCCAAATAAATACCTTGGCACAAAGAGGTATTTCTCAGATCCAAGGCCCACAGCAATTTTTTGAGTTGTGCAGTACTAGTTCGTCAGAAGATAAAGCCAAATTAGCAGAGTTCTACCTCCACAATTTTGCCTTGCCTAATGAATTTTCCTGGGATCCCAATACTGCCTTGGGTGATATGAAATTGATGGTGTTTGCTTCATGGTTGAACCATGAGGATCAAAGAGCAGCTAAAGCAAAATCGGTCATGAACCGAGAATTGAACGAGCCATTGTTCATTCGAGCAGAACTAGAGGATCTAGTTGCACGCATCTCAGCACACCAACACTTGTCTACTGATCCCACAACATCCTTGAGATTTATGGACCAACAGGCCCAAGCCATAGCTCATTTTGAAGACATGGAAAGACTGTTAGGAGAAAATGCTACCCAAGCATGCACACGCAGATGGAATACCTTGGCACATAGTTTGAAAATCCGAGAGTACCATACCCCAACTCGGATGAGGGAAGCTTTGGTAAGGGTAGACCTTTACAAGAAATCCCAATACTGCCTTGGGTGATATGCAATTGATGGCATTCGCTTCATGGTTGAACCATGAGGATCAAAGAGCAGCTGAAGCAAAATCGGTCATGAACCGAGAATTGAACAAGCCATTGTTCATTCGAGCAGAACCAGAGGATCTAGTTGCACTCATCTCAGCACACCAACACTTGTCTACTGATCCCACAACTTCCTTGAGATTTATGGACCAACAGGCCCAAGCCATAGCTCATTTTGAAGACATGGAAAGACTGTTAGGAGAAAATGCTACCCAAGCATGCAAACACAGATGGAATACCTTGGCACATAGTTTGAAAATCCGAGAGTACCATACCCCAACTCGGATGAGGGAAGCTTTGGTAAGGGTAGACCTTTACAAGAAATCCATGCAAAGCCTCCAGGCCAGCTGGATTGGGCTTAAACTCAGCCCACCACTGCTGCTAGGATTGACTGAAGGCAGCACAGAGGAGAATAATAGTGAACAATGGGAAGAGGTGAACAGGAAATCTGGGTTTCATATCAGCAAGGAGGGCACTACCACAGAGGCTTGGGATGTAAGGGAAGTAGTAAAAGCAATGAAGGATGAAGATTTGGACTAAGTTGCTCAAGGATGAGCAAATATTTTAGCTAGGGGGTGATGATGAGCCCCAATTTTTGGTAACAAATTGGACTCATTTGGCCTACTTACCTTGCTCAACCCTTCATCTTTTATCACTTATGCATTCATTTCTTAGTATATTTGTGTTATTTGTAGGAAGAAGGGCAGGAATTATATCTATGTGGCTAATACATGATGATTTCAGGTTTTTTGGCATTAAAGGGAGCAAAGACCATGCAGAAGGAGACAAGGAGACAAAAAAGGTGGCATTGCAGGTTTATAGGGAGGTTGTCTACAACCTTAAATGACCTCCCTCGTGATCTCCACCCTAACTCCGAGCTCCAACAGCTCTCCCCACCGAGCTTAAAGGCAGCCAACAGGTTCTACAAGAACATCAGTTTACAGCAGTTTAACTTTCAGTTGGACAGCCAAGCTCCACGTATTGAGGAAGCCAGCTGGGTCCTCATCATGTATAAATATTAAGGCCGTGGCCTTTGATAGGAGCTTTTTGAACTACTGTTGCAATTTCTAAGCACGAGCTACAGCTCGGTTTTTTATTTTTGTAAGCCTGTTTTGGCATGATATTAGACTCATGATTATTCAATAAAGGCAGGTAGCTTTGGATTCAATTCTGAGTTTTTAAGGGAGCTATAGCTCTCAGGTTAGGGCCCAACCTGAGAGCAATAGACCTCCTCTTCCTTGTATTGTTACTTGTCTTTCTTTTCAACACTTTATTCCTCTGTTTTGACATGCATTTAGAAATTACAGTCTGCTGATTTGATTTCTTTTATGTGATTGAGTAGGATTAGTTTATAGTTCAAGTGCTTTTAGTTGCTTAGATTAGAGTAAGAGGATCATCATTCATTTGAGCTCCAAGAAAAGGGCTGACAGTGCACTCACTGCCATCTTTGTTTAGAGATTGGGGGTGTAGACCGTACCAGCCACCAAAAAAACGTAGTCTTATACTTTCATTCAAGCTGCAACACAGTCATTTCAATTGTAGATCCATCCATGCATTCTGATCTTGAGAAGTATTTCTTCATTCCAACTCCATGCAAGATTTTTCTTTGAAGTTTACATTGTTGTTCGTTGATTTAATAACACAGTTAGGATAGGTTGATGAATTCTTGGTTTTGTGCAGATTTGTTTCCTTTACACTGCGTTGCATCACTATGTTATCTTCTTCTTCTTCTCAACCGCGTCTAAAACCACCTACCCAACCTCTGTTCAGATCGTTTTCCTTCCAACACTTCTACTGTTCACGTAGCTCCATCTTTTTGGACTTTTCATTGCTTCCACCCGTCTATCCACCAACCAACTGTACCCACTCTTTCCTCATCTCATATCTCTGTCCCTGAGCCATCATAAGCTCCCTTTCTATCCTACCTATCCACCCATACAAATCCTCCACTCCTCCATCACCCAAAACTCCAACCACAGAACATCCTGTAGAAGTTAGCAGACTTCCTATAGAAATCCCGAGCTTCCTGTAGGATCCCCTGCAGAATCCTGTAGAAACCTGTAACCTCGGTTGCCAAGCATCTGAACGTTGTGGACTTCTGTGGAATGATGATTTGGGTCCTCTGGAACCTCTCCTAGCCCTCCTGACCTTTCCCAAGCTTTCTTTCCCTTCGAACTACCCCTGCGCAGTCAAACCCTAATAAGAAACAAAATTATAATAACTACAAACCACTTAAGAAAAAATACAAAAACAATGTTCTTTTCAGTAGAAGTAGCTTAGTTTCATGCATCTCATATCACTAGAAGTAATGGCATCATTTCTAGAAGTTTTCACTCCCACCATTGCATCATAGAGATTAGACTAGCCAGATTAGGGTTTACTAGGGTTTTCCTGTTTTGTTGGCTTTCAGTTCATTATTTCAAGGTAGGTTAATTTCCTTTGAGATAGCCTTCGTCCATCATTTAGAAATATTCTTCTGAGAACATATAGAAGTTGGCTTGAGCCCTAGCGGACTTGTGCCAGCTGACCAAGTGACAGCTGCGACAAGAGCTAGTACTTGTGCATACAGCACCGTCGCTTCCAAGTTTGTTACGAACTACCGGGTTGATAAAATTAGAGATAGGAAGCTCCAGGAGTTGTAGCATTATTGCTACAATACTAGAGCCCACCAAAGAGGTCACCTAGGAGTCCACCCGGACAGCAGCAACGATGGACCTCGATCGCATGATCGCCTGTAGCAGCTTCAGTGAAAAGGAAACGGAAGGAAACAAAACAACAAGACCAACCGAGCCCACAACCTCTCTTTGAAATTCCCCCCGACCCTCCACACCATGCACCGAGGCCACCTAGGAGTCCACCCGCGCCAGCAGAAATGGTGGACCTCGATCACTTGACTTCTTGTGGCAACCACGATGTGAAGGCAAAGGAAGGAAGTAAATGCAAATCAAGAGGGTCGCTACACAATACAAGAACACATGTCCGAACAGGAGGAGGGATCAGGTAGCTCCGCACCCCACGAACCCTACGTACAGGCAACCTAGGAGATTTCCCATAGCTTTACCGATTAGATGATGAATAATTTTCCCCTACGGCCACTTCCACGTAAAGGAGGGAGGTCGAAGCGTTCCACCTCGAAATCCTTCTTCCAAATAGCCCCCACCATCGATGTAGCAAGCCTCCTCCTCGTTGGACCACGAGCGCATACACAATTGAAACAACAAGTGCCCCCCAACCCTCCCCTCCCCACAGAGAGGCCACGTAGGAGTCCACCCGGACAACAGTAACGATGGACCTCGATCACATGATCACCTGCGTCATCCTCAATGCAAAGGAAACAGAAGGAAACAAAACAACAAGACCAACTGAGCCCACAACCTCTCTTAGAAATGTGCCCCCCGACCCTCCACGCCACGCACCGAGGCCACCTAGGAGTCCACCCGCGACAGAAGAAATGGTGGACCTCGATCACTTGACCGCCTTCGGCAACCACGATGCAAAGGAAAAGGAAGGAAATAAATGCAAATCAAGAGGCTCACTACACAATACTAGAACATATCCAAACAGGAGGAGGGATCCGGTAGCCCCGCACCCCCCGCACCCTACGTACAGGCAACCAAGGAGATTTCCCACAGATTTACCGACTTGACGATGATACTTTTCCCCTACGGCCACCTCCACACAAAGGAGTGAGGTCGATGCATTCCCCCTCGAAATCCTTCTTCCAAATAGCCCCCACCATCGACATAGCAAGCCTCCTCCCCATTGGACCAGGAGCGCATACACAATTCAAACAACAAATGCCCATAAACGTTGTGACTTAACATTTCCAGCCGCAAAAGCCTGCCACACACGCAAGATGCAAGGGAAAAGCTGATCCCTCGATCAAACATATGGGCCAACACATCTATCAAAACCTCAGAGCCAATGCAACCATGAATGATGTGCACTTTGAAAGGAATGCCAACCCTTGACTTTACAATAAGGAGAACAGCGCCTCACATCGCCCGACAGAAAAAGAAAGCAAGAGGGAGGGTAGGTGGTTTACAACCAAAACCCTTCCACTTCCCTCTTAAGTGTATGCATCTCAACCGACAATGCCAACACAGAAATAGTACAAGCACAAGGCACCGGCACCATAAATAGCCGAACAATGAAGAGGCTAGCCATCACAAGGAGCCACACCACAACAACCAATACAACTCCCAAAACTTGGAGCAGAAGGGGAATTGTTCACATATGCCTCCCGGGACAAGCATGGCCAACATTACCGCTCATGCGCTACCGAGTGGGTATGGAGAGAAGATGAAAATCGGACGCCCTACAAACGACCCAAGGCCATTCTTGAGGCAAACCCGAAAAACCAACTCAATTACCAACCCACCTTTCACACGAAAAGCAAAACCCTCCACACCAAATAGGGAGGAGGTGAACAATATAACGAGGAGACAATTTCAATGGAGCCACAAATGGCTGCCCAGCCCAATCAAAATTCTCTATTCGCAACAACCGAGGGGCACGATAGCGACATAGGCAATGACGGAGTTTTGGGGCTTCCATCTGGGACCGCAACAACGAAGGCCCAAAGGAGCACCGAGAAAACTTTCAACATTCTTAGTGTTGGGATGGGAAAGAGGGACGGGGATGAGCATGGCCCACATTACCGCTCATGTGCTACCAAGCATGGATGGAGAGAAGATGAAAATCGGCCACCCTACAAATGACCCAAGGCCATCGTTCGGGCAAACCCGACAAAGTAACTTGATTACCAACCCACCTTTCACACGGAAAGAAAACCTGTCCCCGGTATCTTCTGGAAGGGCACGAGGGGGACCAGGGCGAGCCAAGGAGCCACACCAAAAAAACCCATACAACACCGAGAACTTAGAGAGTAGAAGGGGAATTGTTCATGTATGCCTCCCGGGACGAGCATGGCCAACATTACCGCTCATGCGCTACTGGGTGGGGATGGAGAGATGATGAAAATCGGACACCCTACAAACCACCCAAGGCCATCATTTAGGCAAACCCAGAAACACAACTCGATTACCAACCCACCTTTCACACGGAAAGAAAACCTGCCGCTGGTATCATCTGGAGGGGCACAAGGGGACCAAGACGAACCAGAGAGCCAAACCACAAAAACCCCTACAACTCCAAGAACTTAGAGATCAATTGTCCACATATGCCTCCCAAGATGAGCATGGGAAAAATTACCGCTCATGCGCTACCTAGTGGGGATGGAGAGAAGATGAAAATCGTCCACCCTACAAATGAACCAAGGCCATCGTTCAGGCAAACGCGAAAACACAACTCGATTATAGACCCATCTTTCACATGAAAAGAAAACCTGTCGCTGGTATCATCTGGAGGGGCACGAGGGGGACCATGACAAGCCAGGGAGCCACACCACAACACAACAACCCATATAGCTCCAAGGACTTGGAGAGCAGAAGGGGAATTTTTCACATATGCCTCCCAGGACGAGCATGGCCAACATTACCGCTCATGCGCTACCAAGTGGGGATGGAGAGAAGATGAAAATCGGCCACCCTACAAACGACCCAAGGCCATCGTTTAGGCAAACATGAAAACACAACTCGATTACAAACCCACCTTTCACACGGAAAGAAAACTTGTCACTGGTATCATCTGGAGGGGCACTCGGGGACCAGGACGAGCCAGGGAGCCACACCACAATAGCCCATACAACTCCAAGAAATTGGAGAGTGGAAGGGGAATGTCACACGGAATCAGTCAAGGGTGCGGACACAACTGACCTTCCTAGAAGTCTAAGACATTCTAATGACAAACAAAACAAACTGGAGTTATCCTTCTCTAAACATACATTATGATATGAGAAATCAAGTGTTTCGTTCTTACCTTTGTCCAAACGCTGTTGTAGAAGTCCAAGCTTTGTTGATCTGGATGAGCTCCTCCTTTTCTCCAAAACCTGCAATCACCAACAGTCAAACAATTAAATAGCACCTGATTATAACATAAAACAAACTATATTCAACACATAGACCAAGGAGTACATGAAATAACCCATTAACAACAAGTTATTGAGAAGAATGGACCAATTTGCATTAAAGGTAATCAAAAGGAACCATTACAACCTGAGCCTTGGTGTTGTGCAAGCTCCTTCCAGGGTCCACAAGAGTCTTCCTCTACTTCGACAAAGCTCACCCACCTCCAAATAGAACAAGTAAAGATGACAATCTCTCCTCACAAGCTTCTAAATGGGAGTCCTAATTCCTGCAGCATTTACCCTTAGAAATCTATAGCTTTCAACCTTCTTCCTTCTGGCTCAATGCCTCTTTTTATAGTGCTCAAGAGGAAGTTAATCAGGTCCACCATCAATGGGATAGTCCCCCTCTTTGGATGGGATCACTCCCTTATTGATGGGATAAGTTCCTCTTTGATAGGAGTGCATGAACCATCTAGAGGCACTCAATACACATCAAACAACCTTCTAGAATGCTCTAGAAATGACCACAAGTAGGTTTTTGAAGATAAAACTTGCGCATTTTAACCTTTTCAGAGGGACGCACCTGCCCCTTTAGATACAGAGCATATTTGGACGCAGACCTTATGAACAAAAGGTGCGTACCCGCAGGCAAGGCTTGAGAGAACCTGTGTACCCAGAGATAAACATGTTTATAAAGACTTTTCTCTCTTTCTTGGAGTTTGATATGAATAGTAGAGGCATAAGACTTGCTCAAAAGGGTAGTATGACTGTTGATTGAGCCATACCGACTGTAAATAGCCATGGTGACATTTTTTAGTGTAACAGATTGCCCCCTAAAGTGTGAAGCCTGGAATAGATTAGGGTTTTGTATTATCTAGGAAGGGTGAAGCGCTTTATCATTTCGAGGATTATCTCGTGGAGAACCTGGTTGGAACCTGCAATTTTCAACACAAAATACATGGATAAGATTATATCATCACTGAGGTAGGCATTCCCATACTCAGATAAAAACTTTAACTAATAGACTAACTACTCTGATACAGGAATGATTTTGTAGTACATCATAATCATAGACTTTTGTATACACAGTATGGTCGCAGCCATCTGTTTATGATTAGTCTACTTAGATAATGAATACAAAACTCCTCGCAGCCTGGATGGTAAAGATTTGATCCAGGGTCTTCATTCCTACTTCTCGAATTGGTACGATTCTAGCCATGCGAATAAATGAGTCGATGTCGAACATGGTAGAAACCACTTGATTACCAGTCAATGATGTGAACTGTTAACAAGCATGAGAGAGACCACCAGTAATGTCAATGGTTCTCAAAGTACCCAGTACAATCCATGAGATGTGAATGAATGAGTTGATGTCGAACATTTCACGGAATCCTTCGATCGAAAGTCAATGATGTAAACTGACGTCAAAGGCGAGAAACCTGCCATTGATGCATGCAGACTTCAAGGCACTGACGATTTCTAAGTCATCTCTCTAGATAATGTGCTGATGTCGATAGAAAGTGACCCGTTGCGGGCAAGCCCACAACACGAAATCATTGTTCAAGTTGAAGAAATATTGCTGTAAGGACTGACTCAGGGATGGTCAAATGGATGACAAGTATTTTGCAGATGAAATTTTTGTTTGCAGACCTCTTGGACACATAATGACACGACAGATGGTTTGGTGCTAAATAACTCAAAGTTAATCCCCGGAACCCGGTTGAAGACTTTCAAAAGTGGTTTGATTGACTATGAGGTAAAAGATTTCCCAACCCAGGTGAATGAAAAGTGTCGTGTCCAAGAGTGGTAATAAAGTTTCTTCTGAGACAAAAGGTAACAAATAGGTTCATTCTTCTCTCTTTTCCCCCACCATTTCTGGCAAGTACCTCTTTATTTTTAACAAGCTTGAGGAGGATAACATATGCTTGATTATAAGCTCATCCTTCGGATGAGTCCAACCCAGTTTTGATTCGAACCCTAGGAAGGAGTGGTTCGTTCCTGTTTGTAATTGAACAGGTCCTTTACTGTGAAATGTTTAACGAGCCCAGTATAGGAGAAACTCAGCGTTTTTCATTTTTAGAGAGTCTGAAAAACTTAAGGAAACTCCAAGTTGAACTTTTTCGTAAATTTGTGTCCCTCAAGCCCGAAAAAGTATAAAATAATACCTGGGGGAACCGCTTGATCTTGCGACCAAGGAGTACTTTCATAATTAGTGTCACTGACCTGAAAAGTAAAAAGCGATCAAGGACACGTCGTTTTATTTCCGTATCGAGTTTGAAACGACAAAAACACGGCAATCTTTTCCTGATTTTACGGTCAGAAAAGAGCTATAAGGGGACCGTCTTTTAATTCCGTTTTAACGAGTGTAAAAGAAACGCTCGGCAATCTTTTCATGTTTTAGGAGTCAGAAAAGGGCTTAAAAGATGACTCTGATATTTTTTTTGTGAAAAATTACAATTTTCCCTCTAAGTCCCTTTGTCCTGCACAAAAGCGACACATTACTCATACCTATTTAAGATAGGAAAAAATTCATCGAAAAACATCTTTCCATGGTGAAAAATGAACAAATTCATCCAAAAAACCTATAAAAAGACTTTTTACCATGTCATTTTTACCGTTTGACTGTTGAGGTTGAAAAAAGAGCTTTTGACAAGAAACTTCCCGTGGTCGCTGCGGAAAATCCGACCGTTAGAATCGAACGCCGTCTCTTCCAGGTATTTCACAACATCCTCCTTGTCAATTTCATCCGTTTAGAATTTTGTTTTAGGTTTCATTTTTTATTTTTGGGGGGTTTTGGGTTTTGGAAACCGCCCTGCGGGGGACGCAGGTTTCCTAAAGGCTGGCCTGCGTCCCCCGACTTTTTCCTACACAGGGAAAAGGTCGGGGGACGCAGGTTACCTTCAGGCCACCTGCGTCCCGGCGCACTGTGCGTGAAACGCGGGGTGCGTCCTCCGCAAAACGCGGGTTTTGAAACCCCAAACTCCCAAACTAACCATTGAAATTTCTCAAAACTAATTTTAATGCCTGTTTATTCATGTGTAGGGCACTTATCATGCTAGATTGGAGAGAAAGAGAGCATGAGGAGGTTGATGAAGCTGCAATCAATCATCAACCTTCCCTCGATGCCCTAAGAGGATGTGGATTATACAAATATTGTTCCATACCCGGTATGAGAGCTCAGGTAAGATTCTTGGAGTGGCTGGTCGAGAGATGGAATGTTCAAGAGCAATGCTTTTATATCGGCGGGCAACAACTCGAGATAGAGCCTGCTGACATTTACTTTCTCACTGGCTTGCCGAACAGAGGTGAGCAACTCAATCTGGCTGGGACTAGGCCGGGTGGCCAATCCCTTGATAGTCTCCGAGCAGATTGGTGCCTACCTGATCGAGAGCATAAGAAAGGCATAGAGATCAAATATGTCTCTCAACGTGAACTCATGGTCTTAGCTTTCACTATGACCAGGATTTGTGGCTCAGCCACTTTACATATTGCTACTGGGTCTCAATTTCGGATGGCAATTGATTGTCTCCAAGGCACCATTTTCAACTGGTGTGATGCATTGTTGGCTAACTTGAAAGCCCAACTGACCAAGGCAAAGACCGGGAGACTAAAGACCTTTGGATATGGGCCTATAGTCGTGAGCTTTGCCTTAGAGAGGATTCCAATGCTGATCCCTCAGCATCTCACTGTTGATATTTCGGGTCCTTATGAGCCAAATCTGGTACGATGGGTTGCGGTGATGGCCCGACATCCGAACGAGGGTGCGGCAGTTGTTCGATTCACTGACAGTTATTTTCACTGGTTAGAGGACCAGGTGTTCGCGATTCAGGAATTTCCGTATGCCGGAATAGATTTTCGAGGTGATCCGGACATGGTTCTTCCACAGGGAGAACAATGGGATGACAGAGGTACTTTATTTTTCACGAGTTTTCAAATTATGTATTTTTTTTGTTTTTTATATATATCGTCTCAAACTGACAGTAAAATTTTCAAAATGCAGATGTTGGTCCACAGCGTCCAGCCAACCTCCGGCCTTTCGAGAGAAGACATCCAGTTGCACCGGTACCGGCCCCACAGGACGCGACGGCTGCAGAGGTACTGACTGAGTTGGAGCATGATCTACAGCGTCTGACGGCGGATATACCAGAGACTTCTATGGATGATATTCCTATCAGACTTCAGCGCTACGTAGTCGCGGTCCCTGGACCGTTGAGGAGATTTTTGCGCAAGGTAGCCCGTGCAGTGGTGTCGTATAGGGAGCACCACCAGTGACATTTTGAATTTTTGTACTTATCATTTTGCCGATCATAAGGTGTTTTTCAACCTATGATCGAAGACGATGTATATTTTTTTGACATACTCCTATCTATATATATATCACTATTACCGGCTTATCTTGTTTAACATGTATGATGAAATGTTTTTTAAATTTACTTGCATGATTATCGTAAATGTCTGTCCAACACTCGAGAAGCAATTGCATCTGCTAATGTATTCAAGGACCTTGGAATATGCTGATATTCAATGTAATCAAATTCACGTTCCAAGAGACGCACTCTCAAAAACAACCTTAATAACACAGGATTTCTAATGGCATAAACTCTATTAAGCTGTAATACAACAAGTTCAGAATCTAACCTCACTATCAAACGTCGAATTCCAAATGAAATAGATTCGGATAATAATTCAACCACTGCACTGTATTCTGCAATGTTATTCGTTGTTTGACCGAGGCTTACCCCATGCATAGAAACTAACTCGTCAGAGGGTGAATAGATAACCCAAGCTGCGGAAGAGATATTCCGTGTACTACGACAAGCACCATCAGCAAATCCAATGTATGTTTGGAGGGGCGTCGACATCTACAATATCAAGAGAAAAACCAAGATAAGCCAGAATAACGACGAAAAACACACTCACTAAGCTAAGCACACTGACTAACTAACAATCAAACTAGCTAGAAAGAAAACCTAACCTAACTAAAAATTCTCCATACCCACCATTTAAGCATAATACCTCTTTAGGTAAAGTCCATTTCTGGGTTTATCCAAAGAGTCCCCATCAAAATCTACTAGCTCATAAGCCCCTTTTGCTAGCTTTCGCTTTACAATATAGGGTCCATGCCACATAGGAACGAATTTTCCAGCACCTAGCTTATCGTTAGCTTGATCATATAAGAGCACTAGGTCTCCCTCCGAAAAACTTCGAGGGGTCACATTTCTATCATACTGAGCTTTCATTCGCTTCGCGTGAGTCTCGATTGCCAATGTAGCGTCACGTCGAGTCTCATCTAATTTAGCTAAGTACAATAAACGTTTCTCCTCTTCGGAAGTAGCTGGAAGTAATTCGACAGCCATTTGAAGTGATGGGATTTCACATTCAATGGGTAACACTGCTTCTAAGCCATAAACTAGCTGGAAAGGAGTGAACCCTGTTGAGGTTTTTACTGAGGTTCGGTATGCCCATAGCGCCGAAAATAACATGTTGTGCCAATTCGACCGATGAATACCAATGGTTCGTCGGATCATGATAACCAGAACTTTGTTGATAGACTCAACCAAACCGTTGGCTTGCGGATAATAAGGAGTAGAGCTGTCATGGCGCAAACCAAGCTGGCTTGTAAGTTCAGTCATCATGGTGTTTCGAAAATGGCTTCCATGGTCAGTAATAATTGCTTGTGGGACACCAAACCTAGTTATTATATGATTGAATATGAAAACTGCAGCTGTTTTGCCGCTTGCGTCGAATGTAGGCATCGCCTCGGCCCATTTAGTGAAATAATCAACCGCGAGGATGATATACGCATGCCCCCGGCCGAGTGAGGGTTACAAGTAATAAAGTCGATACCCCATTTGGCGAATGGACCAACGGCAATTATAGGGTGGAGAGGAGCAGGTGGTGCGCGCATCTTTCGATCAAACACTTGGCAGTTGTGGCACTTCTGGACTGCAATGATACAATCTTTAAACATAGATGGCCAGAAGTAACCAGCGCGCAACACCTTCTGAGCTGTGGCATACCCAGACATATGACCGCCACATGCTCCAGAGTGACAATCATTCAAAACTCTCTCAGCCTCTTCGTGAGTTAGACAACGTCGAAAAACTAAGTCTGCCCCCCGGCGATAAAGTGTATCTCCAATAATTTTGTATTGCTGGGATTGAAACCTAATTTTTCGACGTTCCGCTTTTGAAGCTTCAGGCCGAAAGGTTTGGGTTTGGAGATAGATGATTATATCCCCGAACCACGGATCTAAAGTACTGATAAGAAACAAAGATTCGTCCGCAATGGACTCTTCTGCCACAGTCTCTGTGTCAGTACGCGGGAAATCACACATCAATTCCGCAAAAACTAAGGATTTCTTAGACTTGGACTTCTCGAACTCCAAGTCGAACTCTTGCAGGATAACGATCCATTTAGAGTACTTGCCCCCTAGCAATTGTTTTGTCAAAATGTAAATCATAGGGTTGCAATCCGAAATAACTGTAGTTTTACGGAGAAGAATGTAGTGACGAAAACGCTGGACAGCTTGAACGGCTGCCAGGGCCAATTTCTCCACATGCGAATAGTATATCACATGTTCCGCTCCGGATTCATCTTCTTGAACTAACACCATTCCAATGGTGGAATGTGAAGCTGCGAGGTATAAGAAGTAGTCCTGGTTGTAGTTGGGAGGATGCAACAACGGTGCATGGGTCAACGCGTGTTTAAGTGCATCAAAAGATTGTTGGGCAATCTCGTCCCAAAAGAATTGAACGTTCTGTTTCAACAACCGTGTAAAACCTTTAGTGACCTCGGCGTAGTTTGGGATGAATCGACGTAAAAAGTTCGCTTTCCCTTGCAAACTTTGGAGTTGGCGCAAACTCGAAGGAGGAGGCAATTTGATGATCGCCTCGACTTTCGAGGGATCGACGCGAATGCCGGCTTTTGAAACAACAAATCCCAGCAATCGACCTGTTTCTATACAGAAAACACACTTGTGGGGATTCAACCGAATTCGATAATGCCTACACCTCATAAAGATTGCTCGTAGGTGGTCAAGGTGATCAGCTCGATGTAAAGAATGAGCAGGCAAATCATCGAGATACGGTTGCACAATGTGCTTGATGTCGTGAAATGCATAAGACATCGCCCGTTGAAAAGTGGCCCCGGCATTCTTAAGCCCAAAAGGTAATTTGCAATAAGCAAATGTCCCCCATGGACAAATGAATGCCGTTTTTGGTTGGTCGGCAGGTAGAATATTGATTTGATTATAGCCCGAAAAACCATCCATGAAGGAAAACATTTCACTTCCGGCACAATCATCAATAATTTGATCGATATAAGGCGTAGGATAGTTGTCTTTTGGACAAGCTCGATTGATATCCCTATAGTCGATACAGATTCTTATTGTTCCTTGTTTCTTATTGACTGGAACAATATTCGATACCCAATCCGTTAACGGGATCGGATAAATGAAACCTGCTTTCAACAGCTTTTCGACTTCTGCTTTAATCGCAGCCGCTTTTCGAGGGTGAATCTGACGCAACCGTTGCCGGATGGGTTTAGCATCCGGGTAGGTTTTGATTTCATGAACAACAATGGCAGGATCGATTCCCGGCATTTCCTCGTAAGACCAGGCAAACACATCGCGGAATTCTTGGAATAGGGCCTTGTAAGTTTGGATTTCTTCTTCTGTACATGCGGCACCTATATGAATGTTCTCCTCAATTCCGGGTTTCACTGAAATATCAATGGGAATAGTACGAGAAATATTCCCTAAATTCAACTCTGAATCAGAATGTTTCGTTGGATCCTGAGCGTCTTTGACATATTCAGCGGTAAAGATAGATGAAAAATCATTTTCAAATGCATCATCCTTAGGTAAAAACGAAGATCTGTGATGGAGATCTTCCCATGGTAGATCGTCTACACTTAGGATTTCGCGAAGTTGTTCGTCAGATGACACGACTTCGGGAAACGCTATCCGTTCTAAGGTTGAGGTGAAAAGTGATTCTTCACTGACCACATTCATTTGGTCGACTTCGGTTGAATGAAAGTCGGTAAAAGACATGAGAGCTTCATAAGCAATTTCATATGGACTCAAAGGCATAGCATTACCGAATGAGTCTATCTCAGAGTCAGATGGGACATACCAAGGATCATCATAAATAATGTTTTCTGATGTAATCATATGAATTGTTGCAAACGAAGGTTCTACGCTGAGTGGAGGGAGAGGAAAAGTTCCCAGTAAACCGGAATCCTTAACTAAACCTACACCAACGTCCCTATAAGGGATTGTCGTTTTACCGACATGCTGGATACTCTCTGAAGAGGCTGGGTCGGATGAAAAGTATGTCAGCTGATCAATAGTCACGATCTTACCGTTATGTGGAAACTTAATTACTCTGAAGACCGATGAAACGACCGCTGTCATAGCATATGACCAACTTCGACCCAAAAGAAGGTTGTAGTCTAGAGGGGCATCAACCACTTCCACATCCAGACTAACGGTTTTACCTTCTACCCCTATAGGCAATTCCTGTAGAATACCAAACGGACGGAACCCACGGCCATCAAAGGCCTTAAGGATGGTGGGGGATTGGTTCAACGAAGGAGAACCAAGGGATCTCCAACATTGAATTGACATAATACACGTAGAAGCTCCCTCATCAATCACAGTTCGATGAATAGGCCTGTTTTTGACTATCACTGGAATTTGGAAAGCCATTTGATGGGGGAGTCGTGGTGTACTATTTTCTAGATCGAAGATCATTAGATTCGGATCCTGAACATCAACAGCTCCTATAGCCGACAAAAGCAATTTTCGTTGTGCTGGGCATGATTGCAGCACTTCTAACGCCGACATTGCTGAGGGTGAAACAGCTAAGTCCTCAACAATGTTGTAATTCTGGGCCGCTCTCGCATGTGGATTGAAAGCAGACCTTCGAAGTACACCCTTGGCGGGCGGTTTAATTACTAAGTCTGGGTTAGGTTTCTCGATCTGTAGTGGATCGGAACCAGGAGCTGAGGTTGATGGGTTAGAGTGAGAAGATTCTGCTTCCTTACCATCAACAGGATTCTTACTACCATAATCTTGCGATCGAGTCGCAATCCTCACATGAGACATCATCAAAATGGGTTCTTCACTGGCATTCGAGGAAGAACCTATCATCTTATTCTCCTGCTCCGGAAATGGATTTTTTAACACAGCAGGAGTGGGAGAACCTTTGACTATTTTCACTACCTCGGCCCGATGAGGGCAATCTCTCGTAAAATGATCCTCTTCACAAATAAGACAAGGATATCGAGGTTTGCGCTTTTCGTCATTGGTTTCCGACTTTTCAGTTTTCTCCTTCGGAGCCTTGTCTGCTTTAGCCTTCTTCTTTCCTTTCTTCTTTCCACCGTTTTTTGATTTGGCCGTAGATGACTCTACAGCGTGAATATCGGCGGTAAGTTCAGGAGAAGACTCTCCTGTCGGGGAATCGGGCAAAGTGATAATAGGAGTAGTTGAAGCCTTGGAAGACTTCTTCTTGCTCTTTGTATTCACGATACCAATCATACCATCAGCGGCATGAGATCCCGAAGGAGCAGCAGCGATTTGGTTCGACTTTGGAAGATCCGGAATCTTCTCGTGTAATGTACCCGACTGCGTGTAAACTAAGTCAAGGTATTGTGCCTGAGCAATGACTTGCTCCTCAGTAACTACTCCGGCCTTAGCTACATCTTCAGTAATCCTTGGTAATAATGATTTAACAAACCATTCAGCTAAGATTTGGTCCGGGATAAAAACTTTCACTAGCCTTCTTCGACGTCTCCACTCATGAATGTGATCTGAAATATACGTGGAGGTTGATTGTTTTAGTGAAGTTAATAACTCTGTACCGTTATCGTATCTGACCGGTAACTGAAAGTGAGTTAAGAACGAGGTAGCTAACTGGCTAAAATTGTAAAAAGAGGCCCGTGGTAACTCAATGTACCACTTGGCCGCGAGACCAATGAGTGTACGCTGGAAAAGACGTAAGCGGATCGAATCATCCGAGATGGAATTTGAAGCACACCAGAGGTGGTAAGTCATCACGTGATTGGACGGATCCTCTCCAGACTTACCTTCGAACTTGGGTATATCGCTGGGCAACTTATTTGGCATTGGCGGCCAGAACGGAAGATATTGAATTGGATCGTTCGTTAGGCGCGTCAAGTCTGGTAAATCCAAAGTTGCGATAAACGGTAACTGCCGGTTAGGATCTCTAAAACTCTGGGTCACAATACCGGCCCCAGGAGGAGGATATCCAGGATAACTAGGAACAGGAGTCGCATTTGGGATATTATATCCTCCTGGAAAACCAGGATTAACCGGACCGTACTGGGGTTGCTGAGGTTGTTGATAAGTGTACCCAGGATACGGTTGATACTGGTAAACCGGTTGTTGGACAGCTTGCCCAGGTTGATACTGTCCCTGGTACGGAGGTTGAACAAATTGAGGTTGAGTAGTAACAACCGTACTTATACCAGGTTGGCCTACAGGCATCTGGACTGTGGTTTGAATCGTAGATCCAGACAACGGTACAGATGTCTGAGGAGTGGTTACAGAGACAGTAGAAACCGGAGCCGTCGATACTCCAGAAGTAAGTATGGTAGATGTGGCGGTAGTTGCAACAGCCGTTTGAGATGGAGTACTAGGTGCAATTGGCGGCTGAGTAACTACCGAAGTTACAGAGGTCTGAACACTTGACTGGACAGGTTGCGGTTGCTGGGGTGGACCAGGAACTACAGGTTGTCCTGCTTGAGGTACCGACTGTATACTTGGCTGCAACATCTGTTGACCCTGTGACGGATCCCACACTAACATTCCAGGGTATTGACCCATAACAGGTTGAGGGTACTGAGATCCATAGCCGGATTGAGGATAGGATTGATAATTGTAAGGTGCAGTCCCATATGATTGCCCTTGAGGTGGTTGATAACCTTGACCTGAGTATTGACCTTGAGGTTGATAACCTTGAGGTAAATACGGGTACTGGGGTTGACCTTGACCTTGAGGTTGGTATCCTTGAGGTTGATACCCTTGGGGTTGATACCCTTGGGGTTGCCATCCTTGAGGTTGCCATCCTTGAGGTTGATATTGATACTGAGGTTGACCTTGGGGTACATATTGAGGCTGGGGTTGACCTTGAGGTATGTATTGCCCCATAGGAGCGTACTGACCTTGAGGTTGCCCCCCAGACACGAATGAAGTACCTTGAGGTTGCCCCCCAGGCATTAATGAAGGTTGCCCCCCAGGCGGTAATTGGCCACCTTGAGGTTGGGTAACGGGAACTGAACCTGACATCATGTAAATGTCTCCTACACTCAATGGTACATTACCACTGTTTCCAACTAATAACCCATGATCAATGGGTTGAGGAGACGCTCCCGCAAAGGTACCAGAAAGAGATTGATACCCAGTAGGAACAGAAGGACCGCCATGTAAAAAAGATTCAGGACTTTGTGTAAACACAGATGACTGACCAGACATATTTACAGGAGTATGAATACCTCCAGGTGGAAAAGGAGTACGAGGTGTAGAAAAACCTAGCCCAAAGTTGTCTAAATAATTGGTTAACGAAAGGTACCAAGTAGTACTTCTAGGAGGACTGTAAAAGATGGATTCACGCTCCCTTAGATCAAGGGTAATTTGATCTTCAGGATCAGAGACGCCTATTTCTTCCTCTGGAACAAGTTCTTCTATAGCAATCAAACCAACAGGAAGATTTTCGGTGATAATTCTTTCTATTCTCGGTGAATCAGGAACACTAGGAGTCGGAGTAACAGGTTCAGATATTTCTGGTTCTTCGCCTGTATCACTAGCAGACGAAAAACTACCAACAAGCTCAGAAACTGTAACAGCTTCGGGATTATAACCTGTCTCTAAACTTTGGTAATCTGGATGGACTACCAAGGAAGATTCTCCTTCTTCAGGTGAACCTACTCTACTGCCACTAGGAGGAGTTACAAGGACCTTTAAACCTTCTAAATTACTGGGGTCGTCTCGAGGAGGTTCACCCCTAAGTCTACGGGATCTTCTCAACAATTCGGCCACAGAAACAACTTCAGGAGACTGGCCCCGAAGTCTACGGGACTGTCTCGGTAATTCCGCCACAGCTAAAAACTTTTAACTACTACACACGAAAACAAAATAAAATTTCAAATCAAACCACCTAAAGTCTCTAAAGAACCAAACAAATTTGAATCACACGCCTAAAGAATCTAGGGCGTCAAACCAAACACAAACAGTATTCTTCCGGACCAAAAGCGCTAGTTGGTGATTAGGTCCAACCTCGCAGGATTCAGTACAGAAATGGCGGGTGGAACAGTTACGCCGACAACCTGCTTAATGAATAGACTGGACCAAGTTCCTCCACTTTAACCGTCTCGAGTGAAGTGAACCCCCCAGAAAATCCAAGTGAGTATAGCCGACGTCTGCTCCAGGTACAGTGGGACCTTCCCTCCACCGTCACCTTGGGTAGAATCCTAGAGATTATGGTCACTAAGGTTACCAACGGCCACAAGTACACCTGGGGGAACAGTCTAAACTCCGACAGCACGCAAGGGCAGAGTAGCAAGCTCAATCCCCTTACCGGCTCCTTGACAGTAATCCAAGGTTTACCGATAAGTGACCCCTGGCTCCTCGACAATGGTTAATCCGAGGTTTACCGTTTGTAATACGTACTGTCTGGCGTCGTTCCCAACGAGGGGGGAATGATCCCCTCACTGGTTCGGACACGAGCTCGTGCTTCTCCTTTAAGAGGAGCTTTCCCAGAGTGTAAATGTAACAATTGGATTTGATTCTATCACAAGATTGACTACTTGTTTGGTTTTACTGTCTTGGAGAGTTAAGTACTCACCTACTCCAAGACACTAGCCTGATCTAAATTGATGCTTCAGAGCCCTAGAAAATAAAAGTTACTAGTTCAATTTTACTTTAAGCGTTACTTTTAAGGTTGTTCTTTAAAGTCACAAGGTGATGGAAGTGAAACCAATGGTGTGTAGACTCGACTCCAACCACTACAAAGATGCACCTAAGATGATCTATGCTACTTTGCTTTTTCAATGAAATTCTTTAACTAAGAGAGTTGAGAGAATGCAATTTTTAAAGAAAACAACTTCCTTAGAAAAGACAATCAAAGAAACAATTCTCTTTTTCTTTTCGAGCACACAAACATAACCACTCTTTACTTGCACGAAAAACTCTTTTTCTTTCAAAACTTTCAAAGCTACTTGAAACAAAACTTTTCAAAGGAGATATTTTTGTATTTTCTCTTTTTAATAAAGCATGTAAACCTATCTTTAACAAAAAACAATCTCAAAAACTACAAAACTATGAAAATTTGACTCACAAGCAAACCAAAAAAGAGATTACTCTAAGCAAACCTAACAAGGCAAAAGCTCACAAAGACGATTCTAGGATGTTTTACTTGATCAAAATCAAATCAAGGACTAGCTAATGCAGAATCAAAAGACTAGTCAAAACAAAACTCAAATCTTTTTGTTCTTTTCGTAAAATGGAATTCAAGACTTAAACAATCAAGTACTTCGAAAATGGCCCAAAAGACAACTTGATGGTAAGTTGCTCATACAAGTAGACTTTATAACAGGTCTTACTTCTTAGAATGTTGACAAAACTAGAGATATCTAAGGCTTGACAACTCCTACCGCTAAAGTCACTACAAGACCTACTCAAAAATCAAACCCTAGGGCTTACACTTCGACGAAATCCACTAAAACACTCAATGCTAATGAAACCAGTTCAGGTGAAGATTCTGGACAAGGGACTGATGAATCTGGGCAGAAGAAACTAAGAAAAAACAAAATCTAAGAGCAAAAAAGGCAAAAAGTGGATTTTTCTCAAATTTTGGCAGGGGACGCAGGCAACCCGTTAGCACAGGTGCGGGCCCGCTCTGTGCACACAGCAAAAGTGCGTCCAGGGACGCACTGTGCAGCACTCAGAGGGTGTGTCCTACTGAAAAACTCAAGAAAACTTAAAATAAAACTAATCCTAAGCTAACCCACCCAGAGAAAAGATCACAGAGCCAAAACCAGAAAAATAAACCAATTTTCTCAAAGCAAAGTTCAAACAAAAGTAAAGACTCTTCTCATCAATGGAATCTATCCCCAGCGGAGTCGCCAATTTGTCACACGGAATCAGTCAAGGGTGCGGACACAACTGACCTTCCTAGAATTCTAAGACATTCTAATGACAAACAAAACAAACTGGAGTTATCCTTCTCTAAACATACATTATGATATGAGAAATCAAGTGTTTCGTTCTTACCTTTGTCCAAACGCTGTTGTAGAAGTCCAAGCTTTGTTGATCTGGATGAGCTCCTCCTTTTCTCCAAAACCTGCAATCACCAACAGTCAAACAATTAAATAGCACCTGCTTATAACATAAAACAAACTATATTCAACACATAGACCAAGGAGTACATGAAATAACCCATTAACAACAAGTTATTGAGAAGAATGGACCAATTTGCATTAAAGGTAATCAAAAGGAACCATTACAACCTGAGCCTTGGTGTTGTGCAAGCTCCTTCCAGGGTCCACAAGAGTCTTCCTCTACTTTGACAAAGCTCACCCACCTCCAAATAGAACAAGTAAAGATGAAAATCTCTCCTCACAAGCTTCTAAATGGGAGTCCTAATTCCTGCAGCATTTACCCTTAGAAATCTATAGCTTTCAACCTTCTTCCTTCTGGCTCAATGCCTCTTTTTATAGTTCTCAAGAGGAAGTTAATCAGGTCCACCATCAATGGGATAGTCCCCTCTTTGGATGGGATCACTCCCTTATTGATGGGATAAGTTCCTCTTTGATAGGAGTGCATGAACCATCTGGAGGCGCTCAATACACATCAAACAACCTTCTAGAATTCTCTATAAATGACCACAAGTAGGTTTTTGAAGATAAAACTTGCGCATTTTAACCTTTTCAGAGGGACGCACCTGCCCCTTTAGATACAGAGCGTCTTTGGACGCAGACCTTATGAACAAAAGGTGCGTACCCGCAGGCAAGGCTTGAGAGAACCTGCGTACCCAGAGATAAACATGTTTATAAAGACTTTTCTCTCTTTCTTGGAGTTTGATATGAATAGTAGAGGCATAAGACTTGCTCAAAAGGGTAGTATGACTGTTGATTGAGCCATACCGACTGTAAATAGCCATGGTGACATTTTTTAGTGTAACAGGGAATTGTTCACATATGCCTCCCAAGCTGAGCCTAGCCAACATTACCGCTCATGCGCTACCGAGTGGGGATGGAGAGAAGATGAAAATCGGCCACCCTACAAACGACCCAAGGCCATCGTTCAAGCAAACCCGAAAACACAACACGATTACCAACCCACCTTTCACACAAAAAGAAAACCTGTCGCTGGTATCATCTGGAGGGGCACTCGGTGACCACGACAAGCCAGGGAGCCACACCACAACAACCCATATAGCTCCAACAACTTAGAGAGCGGAAGTGGAATTGTTCACATATGCCTCCCAAGACGAGCATAGCCAACATTACCGCTCTTGCGCTATCGAGTGGGGATCGAGAGAAGATGAAAATCAGCGGCCCTACAAATGACCCAAGGCCATCATTCAGGCAAACCAAAAAACACAACTTGATTACCAACCCACCTTTCCCACGGAAAGAAAACCTGTCACTAGTATCATCTGGAGGGGCACGCAGGGACTAGGATGAGCCAGGGAGCCACACCACAACAGCCCATACAGCTCCAAGAACTTGGAGAGCACAAGGGGAATTGTTCACATATGCCTCCCAAGACGATCGTGGCCAACATTACCGCTCATGCGCTACCGAGTGGGGATGGAGAGAAGATGAAAATCGGCAACCCTACAAATGACCCAAGGCCATCCGTCAGGCACACGCAAAAAAACAACTCGATTACCAACCCACCTTTCACACGGAAATAAAACCTGTCGCTGGTATCATCTGGAGGGGTGCAACAGGGACCAGGACGAGCAAGGGAGCCACACCACAATAGCCCATACAGCTCCAAGAACTTGGAAAGCAGAAGGGGAATTGTTCACACATGCCTCCCGGGACGAGCATGGGCAACATTACCGCTCATGCGCTACCGATTGGGGATGGAGAGAAGATGAAAACTGGCCACCCTACAAACGACCCAAGGCCATCATTTAGGAAAACACGAAAGCACAACTCAATTACCAACCCACCTTTCACACGGAAACAAAACCTGTCACTGGCATCATCTAGAGGGGAGCGAGGGGGACCAGGACGAGCAAGGAAGCCACACCACAACAGCCCATACAGCTCCAAGGACTTGGAAAGCAGAAGGGGAATTGTTCACATATGCCTCCCAAGACGAGCATGACCAACATTACTGCTCATGCGCTACCGAGTGGGGATGGAGAGAAGATGAAAATTGGCAACCCTACAAACAAACCAAGGTCGTTGTTCAAGAAAACATGAAAACGCAACACGATTACCAACCCACCTTTCACACGGAAACAAAACCTGTAGCTCGGATCATCTAGAATTTGCATGGGCCCCCGCACGACCGAAACGAAGCGACAAGGGAGAGTTGGGAAAACGAGCAGCACGAAAATGAACAAAGCCAACCTCGAGTCACAACTTAGCATTTTTTATATGGGCTCGTTGGCCCGTGCGTGCCCTCGCCCGAAAGAATTTGCATGGGCGCTTGCAAAACCGAAACGAAGCGAAAAGGGGGAGCCGGGCAAACGAGCTGCACAAATGAGCACAAAGCCAACCTTGGGTCACAACTTAGCATTTTCGATACGGGCTCGTTCGCCCGTGTGCGCCCTCACGTGAACGAGTTCACACAAACGCCCTCAAATGACCCACCCGAACAATTTTGCATGGGCACCCGAACGACCGAAACGAAGCAACAAGGGAGAGCTGGGCAAAGGAGCTGCACGAACATGCACAAAGCCAACCTCGGGTCACAACTTAGCATTTTTGATACGGGCTCGTTTGCCCAGGCATGCCCTCGCCCGAACGACCCACTCGAATAAGTTCAAACGGACGCCCTCAGACAACCCGCCCGAACGACCGAAACGAAGCGACAAGGGGGAGCCGGGCAAACGAGCTGCACGAACGTGCACAAAGCCAACCTCGAGTCACAACCTAGCATTTTTTATACGGGCTCGTTCGCACGGGCGCGCCGTCCCCCGAACGACCCGCCCGAACGGGTTCACACGAACGCCCTCAAACGACCTGCCCGAACGACCGAAACAAAGCGGCAAGGGGGAGCCGAGCAAACGAGCTACATGAACGTGCACAAAACCAACCTCGAGTCACCACTTATAATTTTTGATACGAGCTCATTCCCCCGAGCGCGCCCTCGCCCGAACGACCCACCCGAACGAGTTCACACGGGCGCCCTCAAAGGACCTGCCCGAACCATTTTGCATGGGCGCCCGAACGACCGAAATGAACCGAAAAGGGAGAGCTGGGTAAACGAGCAGCACGAATGTCCACAAAGCCAACCTCGGGTCACAACTTAGCATTTTTGATACGGGCTCATTTTCCTGGGCATGCCCTCGCCCGAATGACGCGCCCGAATGAGTTCACACGAGCGCCCTCAAACGACCGGCCCGAACGACCGAAACGAACTGACAAGGGAGAGCCAGACAAACGAGCTGCATGAACGTGCACAACGCCAACCTCGGGTCACAACTTAGCATTTTTGATACGGGCTCGTTCACCCGGGTGCTCCCTCGCCTGAATGACCCGCCCGAACGAGTTCACATGAGCGCCCTCAAATGACCCGCCCGAACAATTTTGCATGGGCGCCCGAACGATCGAAATAAACTGAAAAGGGAGATCTGGGAAAACAAGTTGCACGAACCTGCACAAAGCCAACCTCAGGTCACAACTTAGCATTTTTGATACGAGCTAGTTTGCCCGGGCACGCCCTCGCCCGAACGACGCACACGAACGAGTTCACACGGGCGCCCTCAAACGACCCGCCCAAACGACCGAAACGAACCGACAAGGGAGAGTCAGGCAAAAAAGTTGCACGAACGTGCACAAAGCCAACCTCTGGTCACAAATTAGCATTTTTGATACGACCCGCCTGAACGGGTTCACTCGGGCGCCCTCAAACGACCCGCCCGAACGATTTTGCATGGGCGCCGGAACGACCGAAATGAAGCGACAAGGGAGAGTCGGGGAAACGAGTTGCACGAATGTGCACAAAGCCAACCTCGGCTCATAACTTAGCATTTTTGATACAGGCTAGTTCGCCCAGGCGCGCACTCGCCCGAACGACCCGACCGAACGAGTTCACATGGGCGCCCTCAAACGACCCGTCCGAATGACTGAAATGAACCGACAAGGGAGAGCCGGGCAAAAGAGCTGCACGAACGTGCACAAAGCCAACCTCGGGTCACAACTTAGCATTTTTGGTATGGGCTCGTTCGCCTGGGTGCGCCCTCACCCAAACGACTCGCTCGAACGAGTTCACACGGGAGCTCTCAAATGACCCGCCCGAACGACCGAAACGAATCGACAAGGGAGAGCCAGGCAAACGAGCTGCACGAACATGCACAAAGCCAACCTCGGGTCACAACTTAGCATTTTTGATACGGGCTCATTCGCCCAGGCGCGCCCTCGCTTGAACGACCCGCTCGAAAGGGTTCACACGGGCGCCCTCAAACGACCAGCCCGAACAACCGAAATGAACCGATAAGGGAGAGCCGGGAAAACGAGCTGCACGAACGTGCACAAAGCCAACCTTGGGTCACAACTTAACATTTTTGATACAGGCTCGTGCACACGGGCACGCCCTCGCCCGAACAACCCGCCCGAACGAGTTCACACGGGCGCCCCCAAACGACCCGCCTAAACAACCCGCCCGAACGAGTTCACACGGGAGCCCTCAAACGACCCGTCCAAATGACCCGCCCGAATGAGTTCACACGGGTGCCCTCAAACGACCCACTTGAACAACCGAAACGAACCGACAAGGGAGAGTCGGGAAAACGAGCTGCACGAACATGAACAAAGCCATCCTCAGGTCACAACTTAGCATTTTTGATATGGGCTCGTTCGCCCGGGCGCGCCCTCGCCCGAACGACCCGCCCGAACGAGTTCACACAGGCGCCCTCAAACGACCCGCCCGAACAAGTTCTCACAGGCACCCTCAAACGACCCGCTCGAACGACCAAAACGAAGCAACAAGGGAGAGCCCGGAAAATGAGCTGAACGAATGTGCACACAGCCAACTTCGGGTCGCAACTTAGAATTTTTGATACGGGCTCGTTCCCCGTGCGCGCCCTCGCCCGAACAAGTTCACACGGGCGCCCTCAAATGACCCGCCCAAATGACCAAAACGAACCTACAAGGGAGAGCCGGGCAAACGAGCTGCATGAACGTGCACAAAGCCAACCTCGGGTCACAACTTAGCACTTTTGATACGGGCTCGTTCGCCCGAGCACCCTCGCCAGAACGACCTGCCCAAACGAGTTCACACGGGTGCCCTCCAATGACCCGTCCGAACGAGTTCACACAGGCGCCCTCAAACGACCCGCCCGAACGACTGAAACGAACCGACAAGGGAGAGTCGGGCAAACGAGTTGCACGAACGTGCACAAAGCCAAGCTCGGGTCACAACTTAGCATTTTTGATACGGGCTCATTCGCCCGGGCGCGCCCTCGCCCGAACGAGTTCACAGGAGTTCCCTCAAATGACCCGCCTGAACGACCCCCCCGAACGAGTTCACACGGGCGCCCTCAAACGACCCGCCCGAATAAGTTCACATGGGCGCCCTCAAACGACCTGCCCGAATGACCGAAACGAACCAACAAGGGAGAGACGGGCAAACGAGCTGCACGAACGTGCACAAAACCAACCTCGGGTCACAACTTAGCATTTTTGATACGGGCTCGTTCGCCCGGGTGCGCCCTCGCCTGAACGACCCACCCGAATGAGTGCACACGGGCACCCTGAAATGACTCGCCCGAATGACCCGCCCGAACGAGTTCACACGGGTGCCCTCAAATGACCCACCCGAACGAGTTCACACGGGCACCCTCAACGTCCCGCCCGAATGACCGAAACGAAGTAACAAGGGAGAGCCCAGCAAACGAGCTGAACGAACATGCACAAAGCCAACCTCAGGTCACAACTTACCATTTTTGATACGGTCTCATTCGCCCGGGCGTGTCCTCGCCCAAACGACGGGCCCGAACGAGTTCACACGGGTGCCCTCAAACGACTCGCTCGAACGACCGAAACGAACAGACAAGGGAGAGCCAGGCAAACGTGCTACACGAATGTGCACAAATCCAACATCGGGTCACAACTTAGCATTTTTGATACGGGTTCGTTTGCCCGAGAGCGCCCTCGCCCGAACGACCCACCCAAATGAGTTCACACGAACGCCCTCAAATGACCTGCCCAAACGATCCGCCCGAACAAGTTCACATGGGCGCCCTCAAACGACCTACCCGAACGACCCGCCCTAACGAGTTCACATGGGCGCCCTCAAACGACCCACCCGAAGGACCCGCCCGAACGAGTTCACACGGGTGCCCTCAAACGACCTGCACAAACGATGGAAACGGAGCAACAACGGAGAGCCCGACAAACGAGCTGAACGAACGTGCACAAAGCCAACCTCGGGTCACAACTTAGAATTTTTGGTATGGGCTCCTTCGCCCAGGCGCGCCCTCGCCCGAACGACCCGCCCGAACGAGTTCACATGGGCACCCTAAAATGACCCGCCTGAACGACCGAAACGAACCGACAAGAGAGATTTGGGCAAACGAGCTGCACGAACATGCACAAAGCCAACCTCGGGTCATAACTTAGCATTTTTGATACGGGCTCGTTCGCCCGGGCGCGTCCTCACCCGAACGACCTGCCCGAATAAGTGCACATGGGAGCCCTCAAATTACCCGCCTGAACGACCCGCCCGAACGAGTTCACACAGGCGCCCTCAAACGACCCGCCCGAACGAGTTCACACGGGTGCCCTCAAATGACCCGCCTGAACAACCAAAACGAAGCAACAAGGGAGAGATCGGCAAACGAGCTGAACGAACGTGCACAAAGCCAACCTTGGGTCACAACTTAGAATTTTTGATATGGGCTTGTTCGCCTGGGCGTGCACTCACCCGAACGAGTTCACACGGGTGCCCTCAAACGCCCCGCCCGAAAGACCGAAACGAATCGACAAGGGAGCACCGGGCAAACGAGCTGCATGAACGTGCACAAACCCAACCTCGGGTCACAACTTAGCATTTTTGATACGGGCTCGTTCGCCCGGGAGCGCCCTCGACCTAACGACCCGCCCGAACAAGTTCACACGGGCACCCTCAAACGACCCGCCCGAACGAGTTCACACGGGTGCCCACAAACGACCCGCCCGAATGACCCGCTCGAACGAGTTCACATGGGTGCCCTCAAACGACCCACTCGAACGACCCGCCTGAACGAGTTCACATAGGCGCCCTCAAACGACCCGCCCGAACGACCGAAATGAAGAAACAAGGGAGAGCCTAGCAAACGAGTTGAATGAACTTGCACAAAGCCAACCTCGGGTCACAACTTAGCATTTTTGATACGGTCTCATTCGCGCGGGCACGCCCTCGCCCGAACGAGTTCACATGGGCGCCCTCAAACGACCCGCCCGAATGACCGAAACGAACCGACAAGGGAGAGCCGGGAAAACGAGTTGCACGAACGTGCACAAAGCCAACCTCAGGTCACAACTTAGCATTTTTGGTACGGGCTCGTTCGCCCGGGCACGCCCTCACCCAAACGAGTTCACACGGGCACCCTCAAATGACCTGCCTGAATGAGTGAAACGAACTGATAAGGGAGAGCCGGGCAAACGAGCTGCACGAACGTGCACAAAGCCAACCTCAGGTCACAACTTAGCATTTTTGATACGGGCTCATTCGCCCGGGCGCACCCTCGCCCGAACGACCCACCCGAACGAGTTCACACGGGCACCCTCAAACGACCCGCCCGAACGAGTTCACACGGGCGCCCTCAAACAACCCACCCAAACGACCCACCCGAACGAGTTCACACAGGCGCCCCCAAATGACCCGCCCGAACGAGTTCACACGAGCACCCTCAAACGACCCGCCCGAAGGATTTTGCATGGGTGCCTGAACGACTGAAACGAAGCGACAAGGGAGAGTCGGGCAAACGAGCTGCACAAACGTGTACAAAGCCAACCTCGGGTCACAACTTAGAAATTTTGATACGGGCTCGTTCTCCCGGGCGCGCCCTCGCCCGAACGACCCGCCCAAACGAGTTCACACGGGCGCCCTCAAACGACCCACCCAAACGAGTTTGCACGGTCGCCCTCACCCGAACCGCCTGAACGGGTTTGCACGGATGCCCTCGCCCGACCTGCCCGAACGGGTTTGCACGGATGCCCTCTCCCGAACGACCCGCCCGAACGGGTTTGCATGGATGCCCTCGCCCGACCTGCCTGAACATTTTTGCATGGACAACCTCGCCCAACCCGCTCGAACGAGTTTACACGGGCTCCCTCAAATGACCTACCTGAACGAGTTTACATGGAAAATGACCCGCCCGAATGAGTTTTTACACGCCAAACGACCCGCTCGAACGAGTTTACGTGGGCTCCGACACACGACCAAAATGATGTCACAAGGGAGATTCAAGCAAATGGGCAGCACAATCGTGCACAAGGCCCACCCCCTTAACAACTTAGCATTTTTTATACGGCCACGTGTGCCCTGGGCGCCGTCACACGACACGACATGACACGACCTGACCCGTTTGTACGGGCACCCACACACGACACATCCCGACCTGCCCGAATGAAATTTGGGGTTTCCATGGGCGCACGACCCGAACGAAATTTCATGGTTTCCGCGGGTGCACGACCCAAATGAAGGCATGAGGGAGAATCATGCAAATGGGCCACATGAACGTGTAGAAGACACACGGGCGGTGACGACTTAGCATTTTTGGCATGCCCACGTGTGCCCGGGCACCCACACATGGCACGACATGGCCCGACCGGCCCTGTGCCAGCCGACCCGACTCACCCGAACGCGTTTGCATGGGCATCCACACACGACCCGACCCAAACAAAATTTGGGGTTTCCTTGTATGTACAACCCGAACGAAATTTGGGGTTTCCATGGGTGCGTGACCCGAACGAAGGCACAAGGCAACGTCGGGCAAACGGGCCGCACGAACATGTAGAAGGCACACGGGGGGTCATGACTTAGCATTTTTGGCACTGCCACGTGTGCCCGAGCACCCACGCACGACACGACCCAACCCACCCGAACGAAGCCACGACGGAGCATCAGGAAAACGGGTCGTGCGAACATGCAGGAGGCACAAGGGTGGTCACGCCCTAACATTTTTTGCATGTCCACATGTTCCCGAGAACCCACGCGCGGCACGGCACGACTCGACCCCACTCGACTCGCCTGAACGCGTTTGCATAGGCACCCACACGACACGACCCGACCCGCCCGAACGGAAATTGGGGTTTCCATGTGTGCATGGTGCGAACGAAATTTGGGGTTTCCATGGGTGCACGACCCGAACGAAGGCCCGAGGGAGCGTCGAGCAAACGGGCCACACGAATGTGCAAAAGACACACGGGCGGTGACGACTCAGAATTTTTGGCACGGCCACATGTGCTGGGGCACTAGTACACGGCACGGCACGACCCGACCCGCCCTGGGCGAGCCGACTCGAATCGCCCGGATGAAATTTGGGGTTTCCATGGGTGCACGACCCGAACAAAGAAGGCACACGGGCGGTCATGACTTGGCATTTTCAGCACGCCCATGTGTGCCCGCGCACCCCCACACACGGCACGGCACGCACGACCCGAACGAAGGCACGAGGGTAGGAATATCTTTGACTCTAATATATAAATATACCTGGGGTAACATGCCCTTAGTATCTTCAACATTTTCTTTTCACTCTTTATAACACTTTAACATGTGCTATGCCTATTTCAATGAGCAAGAAACTCAATTACAAATATAATATATATCTATATATTTATTTATTTATTTTCTTGAATAAATACAAATATCAAAAGTACATTTATGAAGACCGAACCCAGTTACACTTTCTTCAACACCCCCTGTCAACTAGGGAGGTATTCATAAATCATTACAAGGTGTTTGGCTATTTTTCAATCTTGAATAATTCACATAAGAGACAACGGATTGACAACCCATCTGTTATAGCATCATATTAGCCAACATTGTTCATATCAAGGCCTTGACTAACAACTTTATCTCTCATAATACTAGAGCACAATGTTGGCGAGGCCAATGGCTTATAAAAAACTTGGTCATTGTCTCTAAAGGTACATACCCACCCAGGTGTTCCCTGAGTATGACATTCCAGGACAATTCTTGTCTTGGTTTTCCATCCCTCAAAGAATATCGCTCCTCTTGCCTACTCTTGTCTTAGGTGACCTACACATCCTCAAAGAGCATCAGATGCCAAATGATTGCCTAATCCTCCCGTTATTTCTTGCCAAATGAAGACAAGAATGTTGTGTCTATCTCTTCCCCTTGATTGGGGAAGACATGCCCAAGTTTCCTCTGACAAGGAATTTTCCCAAGCTCCTTTGTAGTTGGGAACTTGTTAGAACTCCCTCTTAGCTAGAGACTTGTCCATTCATCAACAAAGTCTTCTTCGTGGGCCCTTCAGCCGCTTGATCTCCTTCTTTCCTTCGATGTCATGAAGTCTTTGTTTGAACTTCTTCTTGGCTGGGTACCAGCCGTCGATGACTTTCTCCCCTGGTTTGTCATGTAATTGCTCCCTTCGTGGAAAGTGGCCTTCTTGATATATATCAGGTCCTTTTTGTCATCTAGCTACTCCTTTGTCACCTTGTCTATCCTTCATAACACTTATCACATGGATGCTTACTTGTAGCCACTTGTTCCCGTACTTTGATTTTGTCGCCCTTCCTGACTTCATCGTGATATTGCTCTTCATCATGACATATTTGTAGAGTGGAAACGGTTATCTGCACGTTACTATCTCCAAGGCCTTCGTAGGTGTCAAGGGTCCTTTATCTTTTTCTTCCTTTGTCAGAGTTTCTGTGCCTTCTTTCGAGTGATGTTGAGGAATCTTGTCAAATAGTTATTCTTTGTGACAACGATGTTGTTCATTTTCTTCTTATTGGATTGATTGGTCAACCAACTTATACTCCTTCTGAGAGCACTTCTTCATGTTGACCTTTACTCCACTGTAGCACATGCCTCCGAGCATGTCGTTGGCGAAAGAGATCCTTTTATTCTTGATCGTGATTCTAGAACTTCTCCCATGACCCAATCAATATATATGATGACATGACTTAAACTTTGATGCATACATACCTCACCTTGATTATGCTTTTATCATCGTGGCTTTATTTGATAGTTATCCTCGATTGGTGTAGCCTTTCTTGCTTCATCTGTTCTCGCCTGTATATCATCCTCTCTTGAATCCCATAAATGGGACCCCCAATGAGACCTCTACCCCCTTTGAAAGAAGACTTTAAGCAAAGAGGTTGCTTAGTCATAGGAGGATATTCCTTCTTTTGCTTCTTGTCGTCTTCTTTCACTTCTTGAGTTACATGAGCTTCTTCCCTTTTTCTCTTGTTGTTGTTCTCCTTCTTAAGTTTAGGATAATCCCTTTTGTAGCATCCATACTCTTGGTATCCAAACCGTTGGACTTTGGACATGTAGTGGTCCCAACCAATTTGTTACTTTCCTTTCAAAAAGACACTGAGGTATACTCAGAAGGGGACATATACTTACTTGATAGAGTTTGAGATGTAGTGAACTTGCTTTCTTCTTGAAGACTTGATGGCTTGCCTTCCTTAGATCTTGATGTTGTTCAAGTTGCTTTCTTCAAATGGACTTGCTTGATGACTTGACTCGTAGTGCCTTTCATTCTTCAAGATGGTGTAGCTTGATGTAGGTCCCTCTTTGATTTGTTCTTCTTGTAGGTGCCTTTATACAAAGAATTTCTTCTTGCTTTGTAGTCTTCCATGATGAATGACAGATGGTAGACCTTCTTGTCCTTAATGTGATTGAGACTTCTTGGCTTTATGCTTCAACCTTGCGGATGTTCTTGAGATTCCCTTTCCTTTATGTGTCACCTTAGCTCCGATACTGCGTTGAAGAATCTGGGGCAATGGGGTATAGCGAGATTCTTCTAGACTTGATAACAATTTGTGAAGCTCTTTTGCAATTTACCGTGTTATCTTAATCTTCTTCTCTTATTATTAATGCATGTGTGTTTTCTTTCATCAAACTGGTGCAAAAAACATAAGAACAAGAACACAAGATGTTGGCTCTCTGCCAGGGAAAAGCCTCTCTCTCTCTCTCTCAGAGAGGAAAACCCTTTCGTAAATTTCTCTCATTGAAGCTTCGTATTGGTCATTACGAAGCCCTAGACCCTTGACAATAATATCCCCCAAGCACAAGTCGAGTCCCTCCTTCTCTCTGCACTTTGTTTCTTCGGCGCTTCGTTCCCCGGCACTCTGTCCTTCTTTCAACTTTTGATAGTCCGTGGTGGACTAGCTCTACAAGAGACTCCAAACTTTGATCCTTAGCGAGATCCTTTACCAATGAAGAAACCTTCATTCTCTTGACCAACCGAGCCTTTTTCTTGATGTGAGGTTGCAGGCTCGATGTACACCAAGTTTACTGCACCTGGGGCGATTACCATCGCGACGAGACACGGGAACCGCAAATTTCCCGCGCTTGGGATGCTTTCGACAAGGCGGGACATGGAATCCCCGGGTTCCCCGCAATTTGGTGACCTTTGTCGAGGAGGGATTGGGAGACCCCATGTCACGCTCCTATCCTAGTGGTAGTATTTCAACCACCCATAAGCGGGTGCAGCACCGCCGTACTTTTTCTTTTTACCAATACTTGAGTACACGGTTTGCGCCTACTTCAACACTCGGTCAATTTTCCAATAAGTGTTCTTAACAATGCAGCGAAAATAACTTACCATAAATTTATCTTCTTCAATTATTCTTTCAACCTTTCGTGTCGTGTGGTCATGCTACACTGGCCCGTGGCCTGCACGACACAACTCCACACCTGAACTGCGAACCTGTCCGCCCGACTTTCCCTTCTGCGGCACCCAAACTCTGCCCGTCGGTGCGGTCCATAGTGAGGGCGCATGGCCCACATGCAGTGCGGCCTGCTGCCCGGACGGTAACCCGCCCCGCTCTGCCTGTCCGAGCTACCAAGCCCGACCCACCCTCTGTAATCCGCCCGTCGGTGCGGCCCTCTTACCCACATCCCTCTCTTCCTTCCGTTTTCACCCAACTCCTTCCTTCGCACTTGTTCTACAATGTGGAAGTCTGAGTTCGATGTCCCTTCGTTAAATGCCATACTCCTTACTTATACACATACTTTTGCCCAAGGGCCGTGTCTCTCGAGGATAACAAGGGTCGGCTCCATCAACATGCATGCCCGACTGACCTGCCACATAACCTCAACATGCCCCATTCCAACGAACATCCACGTCCCGTCGTGAGCACCGTCGCACCCATGGGTCGGCTCCAACACCTCGCCAATTACACCCGTCATCGCACATCGCACACATGCTCACATCCTAACTCGTCCGCACATGGTCACCTCTTTCATCCGGGCACGCAACAAGGGTCGCCCGCCCGCCTTCCGTTGGTGGCTCGCTCATCGTGCAGGTATCAAGGGGCATGTGCCAAGCCCAACACAGTGCGAGCAACATGGGAACTCCTTGTGTCACGCCCCCAGGCCTACAGTAGTCTTTCAGCCGTACTTGGCAAGGTGCGGCGCCACTGAACACTTTCTTTTCACCAATACTTATGTTCATGGACTACGCCCAACCATTAGTCTACTTAGTTTGTTTTTCGCAACCAAGTATTATTATGTTTCCTTTATACCAATGAACACCCATACACATTCATTATCATCAGCGATTATACATGAATAACACAATTGCGCAGTATAAAGGGAGTGGAAACTCCTTGAACAATGAGTCTACCCGAATACAATATATTATTCAACTCTACAATGTTTACGACGCTTTACAAGTATACATGGGAAACACCAAGTTTCATACTTAGCCAATTTTACAAATAGGCAACACCTCCGTGTGCCAACCGAGTTCCTTGCCTGAGCTGGGCGGGCGTGCCCTCACACGAGCTACCAACCGTACTCCTTGATCGAACCTCGTTTACCACTGCACGATGGGCGGGTGACCTCACCCGAGTCACCCCCCATTTCCTTTTGCACGACGGGCGGGCGACTTACCCGAGCCACCCAAGAC
>CM062817.1:1025806178-1025838678 GCA_031772625.1 Pinus tabuliformis
TCTCAGGCACCCCCTTCCGAGGGACTTGGCACAGGTTCGCTGCTGAGGACGCTTCTACATACTACAATTCAGGCAGCGCCGCCGCCCGATTTTCATGCTGGGTTCTTCCTGGTTCGCTCGCCGCTACTAGGGGAATCCTTGTAAGTTTCTTTTCCTCCACTTAATTATATGCTTAAACTCAGCGGGTGTTCTCGCCTGAGTTGGGGTCGCAAATTTGGAGCTAAATCCGCCCTATCCCATGGGAGGACAATAGAGATCAAAGCAAGTTCGAGTGATGCCACACAAAGCCCGCATCGGCTAACGCCAACTGCCCATCCAAGGGGACAAGATCACTGCTCGCCGAAGCACGCCACAAAACATCACTTGAGGTATTTCAGCCGACTGCAACACACGGGGCATGGACGACCAGCTCCGCTGCTCCCTAGCATATTGCAGGGAGCGCATTTGAATGGGATGTGACACCCAGACAGACGTGCCCTCGACCAAGGCCATGGGTGCAAATTGCGTTCAAAAACTCGATGATTCACGGGATTCTGCAATTCACACTAAGTATTGCATTTCGCTACGTTCTTCATTGTAACAAGAGCCGAGATATTTGTTGCTGAGAGTCGTTTCCACGTGTATTACCGAAAAATCGGCCACAAAACTGAATAGGGGCACCCCCCAACAACAAATGTAAGGCCAAGGGGCAAAAGGAGGAAAAACGCAGGAGAGAAAGAGAAACAAATTTGTCTAACCCCCTCATAGGGGGAGGCTCGAATAGAGGACAATCTCCCCCAACCCCACGCCCTCACAAAAAGGGGGGAAATGCGTGGAACAGTGATCGAGAAGGACTAGGGTGGCCACCTCAGGAGCTCACACTGCTTTTAGCCCTTCCCTGACACTAGCCCACAATGATTCCCCCTTTTCTCCGTAGAGTTAGGGACCGAAAGGAAGAAAAGGGTAGAAAACAAAGCACAAACAAGGCACAAGCCTCTGAAAGCCCCGTGCCTTCGGAAAAAGGGGGGAAATGAAGGGGACGACGATCCAGAAGGACTAGGGTGGCCACCCTTGGAGCTCGCACTGCGTTTCATCCTTCCGGAACACCAATCCTCAAAAATCCCACCTTTTCTCCGTAACGCTAGGGGCCACGAGGAAGAAGGGAAGAAAACAACAAGAGAGAAAGGGATATATCAACCATGGCTACCGGCTCACAAGGGGAGGCTTAAAATAGAGAACAAGCTTCCCCAATCCTGTGCCTTCGCAAAAAGGGGGGAACTGCAGGGGACGACGATCGAGAAGGACTAGGGTGGCCACCCTGGGAACTCGCACTGCTTTTCATCCTTCCCGAACACCAATCCACAACAATCCCACCTTTTCTCCCTAAAGCTAGGGGTCGAAAGGAAGAAGGGAAGAAAACAACATTAAAGAAAGAGAGAAATTAAATGCGTCCACCGGCTCACAGGGGGAGGCTCAAACAGAGAACAAGCTTCCCCACCCCCGTGCCTTTGCAAAAAGGGGGGGAACTGCAGGGGATGGCGATCGAGAAGGACTAGGGTGGCCACCCTCAGAACTCGCACTTCTTTTCGTCCTTCCTGAACACCAATCCACAACAATCCCACATTTTCTCTGTAAAGCCAAGGGGCCAAAAGCAAGAAGGGAAGAAAACAATAGGAAAGCAAGAGATATCAAATGTGGCTACCGGCTCACAAGGGGACGCTCAAACAGAGAACAAACTTCCCAAACCCCACACCCTCAGAAAAACGGGGGAACTGCAGGGGACAGCGATCGAGAAGGACTAGGGTGGCCACCCAGGGAAATCGTACTGCTTTTCGTCCCTCCCGAATGCCAATCCACAACAATCCCACCTCTCCTCCATAAAGCTAGGGGCAAAAGGAAGAAGGGAAGAAAAGAACACCAAAGAAGCAAAGATCCCAAGAAAAGTGAGAAGCTCAAGAGCACGCTGAGTAGATGTCCGCTAACCAAAAAGAAATCAAACAAGGCACCCAATCAAAAAAGCATCCCACCTCTTCACACCCTCCCACACGCATTCAACACAACACCCTTTCTAGCTTTACAACATATAGAAAACAACCAAGCAAATAAATCACAACCTAAAACTGACCAATAGAAAAGACAAGGGCCACGATGAGACCAGTGTCTGGAGCACATCACCGAGAGGCACACAGCCCCCCAACCCAGCGGCACAAGGCTTCAAACGACAAATAGACCGCCGCCAATAACACAAACCCACCCCGCTCTTGCACCCCTCCGTGTACAAAACACCCAACAACCTTTCCAGCCAGAGAGTCAACGGGGGTCAAATAATCAAACTCCAAAGTGGAGTTGTCACGGGCTGACGCTCAATGCTGGAGAAAGCCGCGGGCCACAAATACATTGATGGTGCAAGGCCACTAGAGATAGGGACCTTCGCAAAGCGCACACCATGAAACAAAGAAATGACGCAAGTCCCACAAAAAACCCACAATCCAAAGGGAGGAACAAAGACACGAATCGCTACTTCTTTTTCCCTCAGAAGGGGAGTGGGTCACGAGAGGACGAGGAATTCCCTCGAAGGAAAAGGCACGAGATAAGATTGCCACCCTCATGCCTGTCGGCGGGGAAAATTGCGATCTCGATGGAGCTCAGACCGAGGGATGGGTTTTTCATTACCTCGACACCTAACCCTTCCACGAGGGCATGTCAAGGAACGGTCGGGAGGGACTAGGGTGGCCAGCCCAATGGGTTGAACCGCTCTTCATCCATCCCATACTTGACCGCACCCCAACAATCTCGCCTCACGGAAGGTTTGAGCTACCAGGCCCGCGCGCAACCACTCCCTCGACCTAACCACCAGCGAAAAAGCTCACCCAAGAAACACATCAACGACCGCCACCTTTTCGAGAGAACCAACTATGGAAGCCCGCACCCTTGGCCCATTCCTTCCAACGAACAAAAGACTGAGCACCGCTGCTACGAATGAGTCCAAATTTATCCATCGTATTTACTGAGAACCTCAACTCTACAGCAACCATGCCCGGCCGAATAGATCGTCAGAAGAGCTCCCAAGAAACAAGCTTCCGAACCCCCTGCAGAAACACATTGGGGGGAAGAAAAACAAAGGATGGGTGGGACAAGCACAAGCATGGCTTGCAAGAACACACGAAAAAACAAGCGTAGTTACCTAGAGACAAGCAACCAACAATGTTCCCGCCAAACACCAAACCCTCTCCCCTAGAGACACACCACAAAGTCCCACATTGCAATCAAAACCCAACCAACCCGAACCAAAAAAGAAAACCCCTGCTATCAATGATCCTACCGCAGGTTTACCTAGGGTAACCTTGTTACGACTTCTCCTTCCTCTAAATGATAAGGTTCAATGAACTTCTCACGACGTCGACGGAGGTGAACCACCATCGTCGACGCAATCTGAACACTTCACCGGATCATTCAATCGGTAGGAGCGACGGGCGGTGTGTACAAAGGGCAGGGACGTAGTCAACACGAGTTAATGACACGCGCTTACTAGGAATTCCTCGTTGAAGACCAATAATTGCAATGGTCTATCCCCATCACGATGCAATTTGAGAATATTTCCTGATCCTCTCGAACCAGGAATAAAAACTCGTTGGCTGCATCAGTGTAGCACGCGTGCGGCCCAGAACATCTAAGGGCATCATAGACCTGTTATTGCCTCAAACTTCTATGGCCTAAACGGCCATAGTCCCTCTAAGAAGCTGGCCGCGAAGGGGAACCTCTACGTAGCTAGTTAGCAGGTTGAGGTCTCGTTCATTATCAGAATTAACCAGACAAATTTCTCCACCAACTAAGAACGGCCATGCACCACCACCCATAGAATCAAGAAAGAGCTCTCAATCTGTCAATCCTTACTATGTTTGGACCTGGTAAGTTTCCCCGTGTTGAGTCAAATTAAGACGCAGGCTCCACTCCTGGTGGTGCCCTTCCGTCAATTCCTTTAAGTTTCAGGCTTGCGACCATACTCCCCCTGGAACCCAAACACTTTAATTTCTCAGAAGGTGCTGGCGGAGTCCTTAGAGCAACATCTGCCGATCCCTGGTCGGCATTGTTTATGGTTGAGACTAGGACGGTATCTGATCGTCTTCGAGCCCCAAACTTTTGTTCTTGATTAATGAAAACATCCTTGGCAAATGCTTTCACAGTGGTCCGTCTTTCATAAATCCAAGAATTTCACCTCTGACAATGAAATACGAATGCCCCCGATAGTCCCTATTAATCATTACTCCGGTCCCGAAGGCCAACACAATAGGACCAGACTCCTATCATGTTATTCCATGCTAATGTATTCAGAGCATAAGCTTGCTTTGAGCACTCTAATTTTTTCAAAGTAACAGTGCCGGAACCGCAACCCAGCCAATTAAGGCCAGGAGCACGCCGCCGAGAAAAGGGACGGAAGGGCAGGTGCACACCGAGTAGGCGGACCGACCCTTACGACCCAAGATCCAACTACGAGCTTTTTAACTGCAACAACTTAAATATACGCTATTGGAGCTGGAATTACTGCGGTTGCTAGCACCAGACTTGCCCTCCAATGGATCCTCATTAAGGGATTTAGATTGTACTCATTCCAATTACCAGACTCGATGAGCCCAGTATTGTTATTTATTGTCACTACCTCCCCATGTCAGGATTGGGTAATTTTCGCACTTGCTGCCTTCCTTGGATGTGGTAGCCGTTTCTCAGGCTCCCTCTCTGGAATCGAACCCTAATTCTCTGTCACCCGTCACCACCATGGTAGGCCTCAATCCTACCATCGAAAGTTGATAGGGCAGAAATTTGAATGAAGCATCGCCAGCACAAGGGCTGTGCGATCCATCAAGTTATCATGATTCACCAGAGAAGCGGGGAAGCCCGCACCGGCCTTTTATCTAAAAAATTCATCCCTTCCAAAGAGTCAGGAATTGGTGCACGTATTAGCTCTATAATTACTATGGTTATCCGAGTAGTATGGTACCATCAAAAAAACTATAACTGATTTAATGAGTCATCCGCAGTTTCATAGTCTGAAATAGTTCATACTTAGACATGCATGGCTTAATCTTTGAGACAAGCATATGACTACTGGCAGGATCAACCAGGTAGCACCCTCCCACTTCAAAGGGAATTCCGGCCACTCTCTTACCGAGAGCTAGCCTGAACACCCATCAAGTCAAAGAGACGTCAAAATATCATGTAAAACTTTTATGCCTTGAACCTCTTGCATCCTAAGAAGGAAGCACACGCAACATGCCAAGGACATGGTGAAACAGTGGGTAGACCTACCGAGCCACAACGCACCAAGGCCACTTCGGAGTTTGCAACCATGGCCCAACCAACAAGAAAACGAGCAATCACTCGCCGACTCCCTTAGAAATGCCTCCAAAGGCCTCCATGCCCCGCACCGAGGGCACCTAGGAGTCCACCCGGATAGCAGCAACGATGGACCTCGATCACCCGATCACCTGCAGCAGCCTCGATGCAAAGGAAACAAATGGAGAATGACTAACCACGCAACCTCTATATTACAAATGAGCCACAACCCTCCCCGCCCCTGCACCGAGGCCACCTAGGAATCCACCCAGACAGCAACAACAATGGACCTCGATCTCCCGACTGCCTACGGCAGCCTCGATGCGAAGGAAAAGGAAGGAAATAAAAAGAGGACGACCGACCACACAAATCCTATCATAGAGAGGCCATACAAACCTCCCCGCCCCGCACCGATGCCACCTAGGAATCCACCCGGATAACAGCAACAATGGACCTCGATCAGATGATCGCCTGCAGTAGCCTCGACACAAAGGCAAGGGAAGGAAATCATACAAGACAAACCGAGCCCGCAACCTCCCTTAGAAATGCCCCCCAACCCACCCCTCCCCTCCCTGCATAAGGGCCACCTAGGAGTCCACCCGGACAGCAGCAACGATGGACCTTGATCGCATGATCGCCTGCGGCAGCCTCAATGGATAGAGGAAACGGAAGGAAATAAAACAAGATCAACAGATCCCACAACCTCTCTCCGAAATGCCCCCCGACCCTCCACGCCACGCACCGAGGCCACCTAGGAGTCCACCCGCGACAGCAACAACGGTGGACCTCGATCACTTGACCGCCTGCGGCAACCACGATGCAAAGGCAAAGGAAGGAAGTAAATGCAAATCAGGAGGGTCGCTATACAATACAAGAACACATATCCGAATAGGAGGAGGAGGGATCGGGCAGCTTCGCACCCCACACACCCTACGTATAGACAACCTAGGGGATTTCCCACAGCTTTACTGACCGGACGATGAATAATTTTCCCCTACAGCCACCTCCATGCAAAGGAGGGAAGTCAAAGCGTTCCACCTCGAAATCCTTCTTCCAGATAGCCCCCACCATCGATGACTATAGTAGAAAGCCTCCTCCCCATTGGACCACGAGCACATACACAATTGAAACAACAAGTGCCCCCCAACCCTCCCCGCAAAGAGGCCACCTAGGAGTCCACCTAGGAGTCCACTCGGACAACAGCAACGATGGACCTCGATCGCATGATCACCTGCGACAGCCTCAATGCAAAGGAAACGGAAGGAAACAAAACAACAAGACCAACCGAGCCCACAACCTCTCTTTGAAATTCCCCCCGACCCTCCACGCCACGCATCGAGGCCACCTAGGAGTCCACCCGCGCTAGCAGAAATGGTGGACCTCGATCACTTGACCGCCTGTGCAAACCACGATGCGAAGGTAAAGGAAGGAAGTAAATGAAAATCAAGAGGGTTGCTACACAATACAAGAACACATGTCCGAACAGGAGGATGGATCAGGCAGATCCGCACCCCACGCACCCTACGTACAGGAAACCTAGGAGATTTCCCACAACTTTACCGACAGGACGATGAATACTTTTCCCCTACGACCACCTCCACCCTCCCCTCCCCGCAGAGAGGAAACCTAGGAGTCCACCCGGACAACAGCAACGATGGACATCGAACGCATGATCGCCTGCGGCAGCCTCAATGCAAAGGAAATGGAAGGAAACAAAACAACAAGACCAACCGAGCCCACAACCTCTCTTATAAATGTGCCCCTCGACCCTCCACACCACGCACCGGGGACACCTAGGAGTCCACCTGCGACAGCAGAAACGGTGGACCTCGATCACTTGACCGCCTGCGGCAACCAAGATGCGAAGGCAAAGGAAGGAAATAAATGCAAATCAAGAGGCTCACTACACAATACAAGAACATATCCAAATAGGAGGAGGGATCCGGCAGCCCCGCACCCACCACACCCTATTTACAAGCAACCTAGGAGATTTCCCATAGCTTTACCGACTTGACGATGAATACTTTTCCCCTACGACCACCTCCATGCAAACGAGGGAGGTCAAAGCGTTCCCCCTCGAAATCCTTCTTCCAAATAGCCTCCACCATTGACATAGCAAGCCTCCTCCCCATTGGACCAGGAGCGCATACACAATTCAAACAAAAAATGCCCATAAACGTTGTGACTTAACATTTCCATCCGCAAAAACCTACCATGCACGCAAGATGCAAGGGAAAAGCCGACCCCTCGATCAAACATATGGGCCAACACATCTATCAAAACCTCAGAGCTAACGCAACCACGAATGATGTGCACTTTGAAAGGAATGCCAACCCTTGACTTTATAATAAGGAGAACAACGCCTCACATCACCCGAGGAAAAAAGCAAGCAAGAGGGAGGGTAGGTGGTTTACAACCAAAACCCTTCCACTTCCCTCTTAAGTGTATGCATCTCAACCGACAATGCCAACACAGAAATAGTACAAGCACAAGACACCGACACCATAAACAACCGAACAATGAAGAGGCTAGCCATCACAAGGAGCCACACCACAACAACCCATACAACTCCCAAAACTTGGAGTAGAAGGGGAATTGTTCACATATGCCTCTCGGGACAAGCATGGCCAACATTACCGCTCATGCGCTACCGAGTGGGTATGGAGAGAAGATGGAAATTGGACGCCCTACAAACTACCCAAGGCCATTCTTGAGGCAAACCCGAAAAACCAACTCAATTATCAACCCACCTTTCACACGAAAAGCAAAACCCTCCACACCAAATAGGGAGGAAGTGAACAATATAACGAGGAGCCAATTTCAATGGAGCCACAAATGGCTGCCCAGCCCAATCAAAATTCTCTATTCGCAACAACCGAGGGGCACGATAGCGACATAGGCAACGATGGAGTTTTGGTGCTTCCATCTAGGACCGCAACAACGAAGGCCCAAAGGAGCACCGAGAAAACTTTCAACATTCTTATCGTTGGGATGGGAAAGAGGGACGGGGATGAGCATGGCCCACATTACCGCTCATGTGCTACCGAGCGGGGATGGAGAGAAGACAAAAATAGGCCACCCTACAAATGACCCAAGGCCATAGTTCGAGCAAACTCGACAAAGAAACTCGATTACCAACCCATCTTTCACACGGAAAGAAAACCTGTCCCCGGTATCTTCTGGAGGGGCACGAGGGGGACCAGGGCGAGCCAAGGAGCCACACCACAATAACCCATACAGCGCCAAGAACTTAGAGAGCAGAAGGGGAATTGTTCACGTCTACCTCCCAGGACGAGCATGGCCAACATTACCACTCATGCACTACCGGGTGGGGATGGGGAGATGATGAAAATCAGACACCCTACAAACGACCCAAGGCCATCCTTCAAGCAAACCCGAAAACACAACTCGATTACCAACCCACCTTTCACACGGAAAGAAAATCTGCCACTGGTATCATCTGGAGGGGCACAAGGGGACCAAGATGAACCAGGGAGCCAAACCACAAAAACCCCTAAAGCTCCAAGAAGTTAGAGAGCAATTGTCCACATATGCCTCTCGGGACGAGCATGGGCAACATTACCGCTCATGTGCTACCGAGTGGGGATGGAGAGAAGATGAAAATTGTCCACCCTACAAACGACCCAAGGCCATCGTTCAGGCAAACGTGAAAACACAACTCGATTACCAACCCACCTTCCACACGGAAAGAAAACCTGTCGCTGGTATCATCTGGAGGGGCATGGGGGGGACCAGGACGAGCCAGGGAGCCACACCACAACACAACAACCCATATAGCTCTAAGGACTTGGAGAGCGAAAGGGGAATTGTTCACATATGCCTCCCAGGACAAGCATGGCCAACATTACCGCTCATGCGCTACCGAGTGGGGATGGAGAGAAGATGAAAATAGGCCTTCCTACAAACGACCCAAGGCCATCGTTCAGGCAAACGTGAAAACACAACTCGATTACCAACCCACCTTTCACACGGAAAGAAAACCTGTCGCTGGTATCATCTGGAGGGGCACTCGAGGACCAGGACCAGCTAGGGAGCCACACCACAACAGCCCATACAGCTCCAAGAACTTGGAGAGCGGAAGGGGAATTGTTCACATATGACTCCCAGGCTGAGCCTGGCCAACATTACCGCTCATGCGCTACCGAGTGGGGATGGAGAGAAGATGAAAATCGGCCACCCTACAAACGACCCAAGGCCATCGTTCAAGAAAACCCGAAAACACAACACGATTACCAACCCACCTTTCACACGGAAAGAAAACCTTTCGCTGGTATCATCTGGAGGGGCACGCGGGGACCAGGACGAGCCAAGGAGCCACACCACAACAACCCATACAGCTCCAAGAACTTGGAGAGCGGAAAGGGAATTGTTCACATATTCCTCCCAAGATGAGCATGGCCAACATTACTGCTCATGTGCTACCGAGAGGGGATGGAGAGAAGATGAAAATCGCCCGCCCTACTAACGACCCAAGGCCATCATTCAGGCAAACCCAAAAACATAACTTGATTACCAACCCACCTTTCACACGGAAAGAAAACCTGTCGCTGGTATCATCTGGAGGGGCACTCGGTGACCACGATGAGCTAGGGATCCACACCACAACAACCCATACAGCTCCAACAACTTGGAGAGAAGAAGGGGAATTGTTCACATATGCCTCCCAGGATGAGCATGGCAACATTACCACTCTTGCGCTACCGAGTGGGGATGGAGAAAAGAGGAAAATCGTCGGCCCTACAAATGACCCAAGGCCATCATTCAGGCAAACCTGAAAACACAACTCGATTACCAACCCACCTTTCACACAGAAATAAAACCTGTCACTGGTATCATCCAGAGGGGCACGCGGGGACCAATACGAGCAAGGGAGCCACACAAAAACAACCCATACAGATCCAAGAACTTGGAGAGAACAAGGGGAATTGTTCACATATGCCTCCCAAGATGGGCGTGGCCAACATTACCGCTGATGCGCTACCGAGTGGGGATGAAGAGAAGATGAAAATCGGCAACACTACAAATGACCCAAGGCCATCCTTCAGGCACACGCAAAAACACAACTTGATTACCAACCCACCTTTCACACGGAAATAAAACCTGTCACTGATATCATCTGGAGGGGCACAACGGGGACTAGGATGAGCAAGGGAGCCACACCACAACAGCCCATACAGCTCCAAGAACTTGGAAAGCAGAAGGGGAATTGTTCACACATGCCTCCCGGGACGAGCATGGGCAACATTACCGCTCATGCGCTACCGAGTGGGGATGGAGAGAAGATGAAAATCGGCCACCCTACAAACAACCCAAGGCCAGCATTCAGGAAAACGCGAAAACACAACTCAATTACCAACCCAACTTTCACACGGAAACAAAACCTGTCGCTGGTATCATCTAGACGAGAGCGAGGGGGACCAGGACAAGCAAGGGAGCCACAACACAACAGCCCATACATCTCTAAGGACTTGGAAAGAAGAAGGGGAATTGTTCACATATGCCTCCCAAGACAAGCATGGCCAACATTACCACTCATGCGCTACCGAGTGGGGATGGAGAGAAGATGAAAATTGGCAACCATACAAAGGACCCAAGGCCATCGTTCAGGCAAACGCGAAAACACAACTCGATTACCAACCCACCTTTCACATGGAAACAAAACCTATCGCTCGAATCATCTGGAATTTGCATGGGCCCCCGCACGACTGAAATGAAGCGACAAGGGAGAGCCGGGAAAACGAGCAGCACGAAAATGAACAAAGCCAAACTCGGGTCACAACTTAGCATTTTTTATACGGGCTCTTTGGCCTGTGCGCGATCTCCCCCGAAAGAATTTGCATGGGTGCCTGCACAACCGAAACATAGCGACAAGGGAGAGCCGGGCAAATGAGCTGCATGAACGAGCACAAAGCCAACCTCAGGTCACAACTTAGGATTTTTGATACGGGCTCGTTCGCCCGGGCGCTCCCTCGCCCGAACGAGTTCACACAGACGCCCTCAAATGACCTACCCGAACGATTTTGCATGTGTGCCCGAATGACCGAAACGAAGCAAAAAGGGAGAGCCAGGAAAAGGAGTTGCATGAACGTGCACAAGGCCAACCTCGGGTCACAACTTAGCATTTTTGATACGGGCTCGTTCGCCCAGGCGCACCGCCACCCAAACGACCCGCCCGAATGACAAACAGACACCCTCAAACAACCCGCCCGAACGACTGAAACGAAGTGACAAGGGAGAGCCAGGCAAACGAGCTGCACAAACATGCACAAAGCCAACCTCGGGTCACAACTTAGCATTTTTGATACGGGCTCGTTCGCTCGGGCACGCCCTCGCCCGAACGACCCACCCGAACCAGTTCACACGGATGCCCTCAAACGACCTGCCCGAATGACCGAAACGAAGCGACAAGGGAGAGTCGGGCAAACAAGCTGCACGAACGTGCACAAAGCCAACCTCGGGTCAAAACTTAGCATTTTTGATACGGGCTCATTCGCCCGGGCGCGCCCTCGCCCGAACGACCCGCCCGAATGAGATCACACGGGCGCCCTCAAACGACCTGTCCGTACGATTTTGCATGGGCGCCCGAACGACCGAAACGAAGCGACAAGGGAGAGACGGGAGAATGAGCTGCATGAACATACACAAAGCCAACATCGGGTCACAACATAGCATTTTTGGTACAGGCTCATTCACCCGGGCGCGTCCTCGCCCGAATGACGCGCCCGAACGAGTTCACAGGGGTGCCCTCAAACGACCCGCCTGAACGACTGAAACGAACCGACAAGGGAGAGCCGGGAAAACGAGTTGCACGAACGTGCACAAAGCCAACCTTAGGTCACAACGTAGCATTTTTGATACGGTCTCGTTCGCCCGGGCGCTCCCTCGCCCGAACGACCCGCCCGAACGAGTTCACACGGGTACCCTCAAATGACCCGCCCGAACGATTTTAAATGGGCACCCGAACAACCGAAACTAACCGACAAGGGAGAGCCGGGCAAACAAGCTGCACGAACCTACACAAAGCCAACCTCAGGTCACAACTTAGCATTTTTGATACGGGCTTGTTCGCCCGGGCGCGCCCTCCCCCGAACGATGCACCCGAACGAGTTCACACGGGCGCCCTCAAACGACCCGCCCAAACGACCCGCCCAAACGACCGAAAGGAACTGACAAGGGAGAGCCGGGCAAACGAGCTGCACGAACGTGCACAAAGCCAACCTCTGGTGACAACTTAGCATTTTTGATACGGGCTCATTCGCCGTCGCTCGAACGACCCGCCCGAACGAGTTCACACGGGTGCCCTCAAACGACCCGCCCAAATGATTTTGCATGGGCGCCCGAATGATGAAACGAAGCGACAAGGGAGAGCCGGGAAAACGAGCTGCACGAACATGCACAAAGACAACCTCGGGTCACAACTTAGCATTTTTGATATGGGCTAGTTCACCCAGGCGCGCACTCGCTCGAACGACCCTCCCGAATGAGTTCACACGGGCGCCGTCAGACGACCCGCCCAAATGACCGAAACGAACCGACAAGGGAGAGCCGGGCAAACGAGCTGCATGAACGTGCACAAAGCCAACCTCGGGTCACGAGCACCCACACACGACACGACCCGACCCGCCCGAATGGAATTTGGTGTTTCCATGTGTGCACGGCCCGAACGAAATTTGAGGTTTCCATGGGTGCACGACTCGAACTAAGGCCCGAGGGAGCATCGGGAAAACGAGCCGCACGAATGTGCAAAAGACACACGGGCGATGACGACTTAGAATTTTTGGCACGGCCACGTGTGCTGGGGCACCCACACATGGCACGACGTGACCCAACCCGCCCTGTGCGAGCCGACCCGAATCGCCCGGACAAAATTTGGGGTTTCCATGGGTGCACAACCCGAACAAAGAAGGCACACGGGCGGTCATGACTTGGCATTTTTGGCACGCCCACATGTGCCCGCGCACCCCCACACACGGCACGACACGGGATGACCTGGCCCGCCCGAAGGAAATTTGGGGTTTGAACGGGCGCACAACCCGAACGAAGGCACGAGGGTAGGAATATATTTGACTCTAATACATAAATATACTTGGGGTAACATGCCCTTAGTATCTTCAACATTTTCTTTTGACTCTTTATAACACTTTAACATGTGCTAGGCCTATTTCAATGAGCAAGAAACTCAATGACAAATATATATATATATATATATATATATATATATATATATATATTTTCTTGAATAAATACAAATATCAAAAGTACATTTATGAAGACCGAACCCAGTTACACTTTCTTCAACACCCCCTCTCAACTAGGGAGGTATTCATAAATCATTACAAGGTGTTTGGCTATTTTTCAATCTTGAATAATTCACATAAGAGAAACCGGATTGGCAACCCATCTGTTATAGCATCATATTAGCCAACATTGTTCATAGCAAGGCCTTGACTAACAGCTTTATCTCTCATAATACAAGAGCACAATGTTGGCGAGGCCAATGGCTTATAAACACCTTGGTCATTGTCTCTAAAGGTACATACCCACCCAGGTGTTCCCTGAGTATGACCTTCCAGGACAATTCTTGTCTTAGGTTCCCATCCCTCAAAGAATATCGCTCCTCTTGCCTACCCTTGTCTTGGGTTCCCTACACATCCTCAAAGAGCATCAGATGCCAAATGATTGCCTAATCCTCCCATTATTTCTTGCCAAGTGAAGACAAGAATGTTGTGTCTATCTCTTCCCCTTGATTGGGGAAGACATGCCCAAGTTTCCTCTGATAAGGAACTTGCCCAAGCTCCTTTGTAGTTAGGAACTTGTTAGAACTCCCTCTTAGCTAGGGACTTGCCCATTCATCAACAACATCTTCTTCGTGGGTCCTTCAGCCGCTTGATCTCCTTCTTTCCTTCGATGTCATGAAGTCTTTGTTTGAACTTCTTCTTGGCAGGGTACCGGCCATTGATGACTTTCCCCCCTGGTTTGTCATGTAATTTCTCTCTTCGTGGAAAGTGGCCTTCTTGATATATATCAGGTCCTTTTTGTCATCTAGCTACTCCTTTGTCACCTTGTCTATCCTTCATAACACTTATCACATGGATGCTTTGTTGTAGTCGCTTGTTCCCGTACTTTGATTTAGTGGCCCTTCCTGACTTCATCGTGATATTTCTCTTCATCATGACATATTTGTAGAGTGGAAACGGTAATCTTCACCTTACTATCTCCAAGGCCTTCGTAGGCGTCAAGGGTCCTTTATATTTTTCTTCCTTTGTCAGAGTTTCCGTGCCTTCTTCCGAGAGATGTTGAGGCATCTTGTCAAATAGTTATTCTTTGTGACCACGATGTTCTTCATTTTCTTCTTATTGGATTGATTGGTCAACCACCTTATACTCCTTATGAGGTCACTTCTTCATGTTTACCTTTACTCCACTGTAGCACGTGCCTCCGAGCATGTCGTTGGCGAAAGAGATCCTTTTATTCTTGATCGTGATTCTAGAACTTTTCCCATGACCCAATCAATATATATGATGACATGACTTAAACTTTGATGCATACATACCTCACCTTGATTATGCTTTTATCATTGCGGCTTTATTTGATAGTTCTCCTCAATTGGTGTAGCCTTTCTCACTTCATCTACTCTCACTTGTATATCATCCTCTCTTGAATCCCATAAATGGGACCCCCAATGAGACCTCTACCCCTTTTGAAAGAAGACTTTAAGCAAAGAGGTTGACTTAGTCATAGGAGGATATTCCTTCTTTTGCTTCTTGTCGTCTTCCTTCACTTCTTGAGTTACATGAGCTTCTTCCCTTTTTCTCTTGTTGTTGTTGTCCTTCTTAAGTTTAGGACAATCCCTTTTGTAGCGTCCATACTCTTGGCATCCAAACCATTGGACTTTGGACATGTAGTGGTCCCAACCAATTTGTTACTTTCCTTGCAAAAAGACACTAAGGTATACTCAGAAGGGGACATATACTTACTTGATAGAGTTTGAGATGTAGAGAACTTGCTTTCTTCTTGAAGACTTGATGGCTTGCCTTCCTTAGATCTTGATTTTGTTCAAGTTGCTTTCTTCAAATGGACTTGCTTGATGACTTGACTCGTAGTGCCTTTCATTCTTCAAAATGGTGTAGCTTGATGTAGGTCCCTCTTTGATTTGTTCTTCTTGTAGGTGCCTTTATACAAGGCGTTTCTTCTTGCTTTGTAGTCTTCCATGATGAATGACAGATGGTAGACCTTCTTGTCCTTGATGTGATTGAGAATTCTTGGCTTGACGCTTCAACCTTGCGGATGTTCTTGAGATTCCCTTTCCTTGATGTGTCACCTTAGCTCCGATACCGCGTTGAAGAATCTGGGGCAATGGGGTATAGTGGGATTCTTCTAGACTTGATAACAATTTGTGAAGCTCTTTTTCAATTTATCGTGTTAAATTAATCTTCTTCTCTTCTTATTAATGCATGTGTGTTTACTTTCATCGAACTGGTGCCAAAAAAATAAGAACAAGAACACAAGATGTTGGCTCTCTACCAGGGAAAAACCTCTCTCTCTCTCTCTCTCTCTCTCAGAGGAAAACCCTTTCGTAAATTTCTCTCATTGAAGCTTCTTATTGGTTATTTCGAAGCCCTAGACCCTTGACAATAATATCCCACAAGCACAAGTCGAGTCCTTCCTCCTCTCTACACTTTGTTTCTTCGGTGCTTCGTTCCCTGATACTCTGTCCTCCTTTCAACTTTTGATAGTCCGTGGTGGACTAGCTCTAGAAGAGACTCCAACCTTTGATCCTTAGCGAGATACTTTACCAATGAAGAAACCTTCATTCTCTTGAACAACTGAGCCTTTTTCTTGATGTGAGATTGCAGGCTTGATGTACACCAAGTTTACTACACTTGGGGCGATTACCATCGCGACGAGACACGAGAACCACAAATTTCCCGCGCTTGGGATGCTTTCGACAAGGCGAGACATGGAATCCCCGGGTTCCCCACAATTTGGTGACCTTTGTCGAGGAGGGACTGGGAGACCCCATGTCACGCTCCTATCCTAGTGGTAGTATTTCAACCACGCATAAGCGGGTGCGACACCGCCGTACTTTTTCTTTTTACCAATACTTGAGTACACGGTCTGCGCCTACTTCAACACTCGGTCAATTTTCCAAAAAGTGTTCTTAACAATGCAACGAAAATAACTTACCATAAATTTATCTTCTTCAATTATTCTTTCAACCTGTCGTGTCATGTGGTCATGCTGCACTGGCCCGTGGCCTGCACGACACAACTCCACACCTAAACTGTGAACCTGTCCGCCTGACTTTCCCTTCCGCGGCACCCAAACTCTGCCCGTTGGTGCGGTCCATAGTGAGAGCGCATGGCCCGCATGCAGTGCGGCCTGCCTACCCGTACGGTAACTCGCCCCACTCTGCCTGTCCGCACTACCAAGCCCGACCTGCCCTCTGTAATCCGCCCACCGGTGCGGCCCTCTTACTCGCGTCCTTCTCTTCCTTCCGTTTTCGCCCAACTCCTTTCTTCGCACTTGTTCTGCAATGTGCAATTCTGAGTTTGATGTCCCTTAATTGAACGCCATCCTCCTTACTTATACGCATCCTTTCGCCCAAGGGCCGTGTCTCTTGAGGATAACAAGGGTTAGCTCCATCAACATGCATGCCCGACTGACCTGCCACATAACCTCGACACGCCCCATTCCAAAGAACATTCACGTCCCTTCGTGTGCAGGGTCGCACCCATGGGTCGGCTCCAACACCTCGCTGATTACACCCGTCGTCGCACGTCGCACACCTGCCCGCATCCTAACTCGTCCGCACATGGTCACCTCTTTCATCCGAGCACACAACAAGGGTCGCCCGTGCGCCTTCCGTTTGTGGCTCGCCCATCGTGCAGGTATCAAGGGGCATGCGCCACGCCCAACACGGTGCAAGCGACATGGGAACCCCGCGTGTCATGCCCCCAGGCCTACAGTAGTCTTTCAGCTGTACTTGGCGAGGCGCGGTGCCACCGAACACTTTCTTTTCACCAATACTTATGTTCATGGACTACGCCCAACCATTAGTCTACTTAGTTTGTTTTTCACAACCAAGTATTTTATGTTTCCTTTATACCAATGAACACCCATACACATTCATTATCATCAGCAATTATACATGAAGAACACAATTGCGCAGTATAAAGGGAGGAGCAACTCCTTGAACAATGAGTCTACCCGAATACAATATATTATTCAACTCTACAATGTTTACGAGGCTTTACAAGTATACATGGGAAACACCAAGTTTCATACTTAGCCAATTTTACAAATAGGCAACACCTCCATGTGCCAACCGATTTCCTTGCCTGAGCTGGGCAGGCGTGCCCTCACATGAGCTGCCAACCGTACTCCTCGACCGAACCTCATTTACCGCTGCACGACGGGCAGGCGACCTCACCCGAGTCACCCCCCATTTCCTTTTGCATGATAGGCGGGCGACTTACCCGAGTCACTCGAGACACCTCCGCGTTTCTTCTTCCACGACGGGCGGGCGACCTACTAGAGACATCTCGTGTCACACCGAACGGCGGGTGCCTTCCTTACCCATGCCCTCACCCGATAACTGAAACCTGTGCGTACTGTGTGTGATTGCCCAAGAGCGGGCGCATATATGCCCGCGCCTCTTTTGTGACCCGCTCCACTACTTCGCACTTTTTTCTTGATCACCAAATGCTCATGTTCGAATGTCCATCTTCGAATGAATGCCAAATCCTCCAACGCCTTGCCATATTTATACGAGTGGTTGGGCGAGTTACTGCCCAGGCTGACTCGACCACCGCATGCCAAAACGCCCTTACACGTTGCAAACTTGCCATCCGATTGTTGGTCGGCAAACAATCCTTCGTTCAAGCCGCCACAACATGTAAGTCAGCCTGTGGGTTATGCCAAACGCTCCCACGCTATAAACCAACTATCGCTCCACCTCTAATGCACATTATACATATGTCCCTTCACACATTTCGGTCATAGAGTTCGTAGTTCGCACCGACGGGGAGCAACCGAACCGCAGGTCCTTAAACCGCGTTTCCCAGGATTGGGTAGCAATTTTTGTTGTGACGCGAAATGGAAACCCCGTTTGTGTCTGCTGACTTGGGTAGCCGTTTTCATCATGCCGCGAAATGGACACCCGAGTTCCCCAGACTTTTGCGGCTCTTCGTGGCCCCACGACATGGAAATCCGAAATTCCATAGACACTCGGGCGATTCAGGGTGTGCCGCGACATGGAAAACCCTGAGTCTCCGTAGGCTTGGGCGCCACCAGCTTCGGTCGTGGCGTGACATGGAAACCCCAACTTTCCCCAAGACTGGGCACCGGGGTGTGACTTGGAAACCCCCAGTTTCCGCAAGCTTGGGTGCTGGGGTGTGACTTGGAAACCCCCAGTTTCCGTAGGCTTGGACGCTGCCGGTTTCGGTCATGGCGCGACTCAGAAACCCCAAGTTTCCCCAGGCTTGGGCACCACTAGTTTCAGTCGGGGCGCGACATGGAAACCCCAAGTTTCCCCCAGATTGGGCACTGGGGCATGACATGGAAACCCCAAGTTTCCCCAGGCTTGGGCGCGACTTGTAAACCTAAAAAAAATTTGCGCTGGGCGGAAACCCCAATTTTTTTTTCTACGCTGGGCGGAACCCCCAAATTTTAGGCGCCGGGTTTGGTGGAAACCCCAAATTTTTGGCGCGACATGGAAGCCCTGAATTTTAGGAGCCCGGTGGAAACCCCAAATTTTAGGCACCGGGTGGAAACCCCAAATTTTAGGCGCTGGGTGGAAACCCCAAATTTTAGGCGCCGATTGGAAACCCCAAATTTTTGGCGCGACATGGAAGCCCTGAATTTTAGGAGCCCAGTGGAAACCCCAAATTTTAGGTGCCGGGTGGAGACCCAAAATTTTTGGCGCGACATGGAAGCCCCGAATTTTAGGAGCCCGGTGGAAACCCCAAATTTTTGGCGCCGAGGCACGGCATGGGAACCCTAGTTTTCCTGGGCTTTGGCGCCCTTTCCGTCGCGGCGTGGAAACCCCAAATTTCCCGCCCCCAAGCAATGAAAAATTGTCGTCTAGAGGAAGAGGCAGAGGCGCATGAGGGTTGCCCGGATTTTGTTTGTGACAAGAGCGAAGCTCTGAATCGAGGCGACCAAGGGCTGAATCTCAGTGGATCGTGGTAGCAAGGCCACTCTGCCACTTACAATACCCCGTCGCGTATTTAAGTTGTCTGCAAAGGATTCTTCTCAACGACCGTTTGGAATTGAACTTCAAAGCTGCCCCGACCGAGATGCTTCACGGCCGCAGTTTGCAAATGACACGGGCCCCTAGGGGCGACAAAGCGACGCCCCTACTGCGGGTCGAGATATAGTCGAAGAGTGACATGCACCGCTTCTAGCGTGGATTCTGACTTAGAGGCATTCAGTCATAATCCGACACACGGTAGCTTCCTGCCACTGGCTTTTCAACCAAGTGCGATGACCAATTGTGTGAATCAACGGTTCCTCTCGTACTAAGTTGAATTACTATTGCGTTGTGGTTCATCAGTAGGGTAAAACTAACTTGTCTCAAGACGGTCTAAACCCAGCTCATGTTCCGTATTGGTGGGTGAACAATCCAACACTTGGTGAATTCTGCTTCACAATGATAGGAAGAGCCAACATTGAAGGATCAAAAAGCAACGTCTCTATGAACGCTTGGCTGCCACAAGCTAGTTATCCCTGTGATAACTTTTCTGACACCTCTAGCTTCAAATTCTGAAAATCTAAAGATCGATAGGCCACGCTTTCAAGGTTTGTATTCGTACTGAAAATCAAAATCAAATGAGCTTTTACCCTTTTGTTCCACACGAGATTTCTGTTCGCATTGAGCTCATCTTAGGACACTTGCGTTATCTTTTAACTGATGTGCCGCCCCAGCCAAACTCCCCACCTGACAATGTCTTCCGCCCGGATCGACCCGCCGAAACGTGCCTGATTGCCAAAAACAGGGGCAGTGCCTCATCTCTGCCCCATGGAATAAGTAAAATAACGTTAAAAGTAGTGGTATTTCACTTGTGCCGAAAATGGCTCCCACTTATTCTACACCTCTCAAGTCATTTCACAAACTCGGACTAGAGTCAAGCTCAATGGGGTCTCCTTTCCCCGCTGATTCTGCTAAGCCCATTCCCTTGGCTGTGCTTTCACTAGATAGTAGATAGGGACAGTGGGAATCTCGTTAATGCATTCATGCACGTCACTAATTATATGACGAGGCATTTGGATACCTTAAGAGAGTCATAGTTACTCCCGCCGTTTACCCGCGCTTGGTTGAATTTCTTCACTTTGACATTCAGAGCACTGGGCAGAAATAACATTGTGTCAGCATCCGCAGGGACCATCGCAATGCTTTATTTTAATTAAATAGTTGGATTCCCCTTGTCCGTACCAGTTCTGAGTCGACTGTTCGACACCTAGGGAAAAGCCCCCGGCAGGGGGCATTCTATGCCTGTAGCTCAATCAGCACGCCACTGCCCGCCCTCGCTGCGAGAGCAGCTCGAGCAGACTGCCAACAACCCACTAGTTGAGGGCACAGACCCCTAGGCCCAACCCTCAGAGCCAATCCTTTTCCCGAAGTTACGGATCCGTTTTGCTGACTTCCCTTACCTACATTGTTCTATTGACTAGAGGCTGTTCACCTTGGAGACCTGATGCGGTTATGAGTATGACTGTGCATGAACGGTACCCAGTCCTCTATATTTTCAAGGGCCGCTGACGGCGCACCAGACACCGCAAGACGTGCAGTGCTCTTCCAGCTACTGGACCCTATCTCCGGGTGAACCGATTCCAGGGTGGGCAAGTTGTTAAAAAGAAAAGATGACTCTTCCCGGGGCCCCCAACGACGTCTCCGAATTTCCTAACGTTGCCACCTGCCGCCATGTCCCAGTTCGGGAATATTAACCTGATTCCCTTTCGATGCTCGTGCAGAGTGCACCCTTGATACAAGGCTTCCCCATCTCTTAGGATCGACTAACCCATGTCCAAGTGTTGTTCACATGGAACCTTTCCCCACTTCAGTCTTCAAAGTTCTCATTTGAATATTTGCTACTACCACCAAGTTCTGCACCGGGGGCCAATCCACCCAAGATAACGCCCGAGGTTTCTCAACCACCCCCGTGTCCTCCTACTCATCGGAGCCAGGCAATTGCTCCGACGGTCGAGTATAGGTTGTGCGCTTTAGCGCCATCCATTTTCAAGGCTAGTTGATTCGGCAAGTGAGTTGTTACACACTCCTTAGCGGATTTTGACTTCCATGACCACCGTCCTGCTATCTTAATCAACCAACACCCTTTGTGGGATCTAGGTTAGCGCGCAATTCAACACCGTAACTCAACTTTCGGTTCATCCCACATCACCAGTTCTGCTTACCAAAAATGGCCCACTTGGAGCTCTCGATTCCACGACGCGGCTCAATGGAGCAGCCGCACCCTCTTACCTATTTAAAGATTGAGAATAGGTCGAGGGCGTTACGCCCCCGATGCCTCTAATCATTTTCTTTACCCGATAAAACTCACGCGTGAGCTCCAACTATCCTAAGGGAAACTTCGGAGGAAACCAGCTACTAGATGGTTCAATTAGTCTTTCGCCCCTATACCCAAGTTAGACGAACGATTTGCACGTCAGTATCGCTATGAGCCTCCACCAGAGTTTCCTCTTGCTTCACCCTGCTCAGGCATAGTTCACCATCTTTCAGGTCCCAACAGGTGTGCTCGCACTCTAACCCTTCACATAAGCTCAAGGTCGGTCGTTGATGCACCCCTCCAGAGAGGGGATCTCGCCCGTCAGCTTCCTTGCACCACATAGGTTTTCAAACCCGCCGACTCGCACACATATTAGACTCCTTGTTCCGTGTTTCAAGACGAGTCGAATGGAAAGCCCGCCAACCAACACCACGAGTGCGCAGGTGCACACAGCCCGCAACAAGGGCGCACACTTCATTCCCCGACCACCGCAGCGACAAATCGACAGGCAGTAATCCACCCGTGCTTGTGACGATGCAGCAGCCTATGTTGGTTTGCACCTCAAGTCGAGCAGGGAACCAGCCTGAGCCGTTCCGCATCTGACCGTGACGAATCGACAGCCTCCATCCGCTTCCCTCCCGACAATTTCAAACACTCTTTAACTCCCTTTTCAAAGTCCTTTTCATCTTTCCCTTGCGGTACTTGTTCGCTATCGGTCTCTCGCCCGTATTTAGCCTTGTATGAAATTTACCACCCAATTAGGGCTGCATTCCCAAACAACACGACTCGTCGACAACGCCTCGTGATGCGGCAGGGTCCCGAGCTGACGGGGCTGTCACCCTCTCAGGCACCCCCTTCGAAGGGACTTGGCCCAGGTCCGCCGCTAAGGACGCTTCTACTGATTACAATTCAGGCAGCGCCGCCGCCCGATTTTCATGCTGGGCTCTTCCCGGTTCGCTCGCCGCTACTAGGGGAATCCTTGTAAGTTTCTTTTCCTCCGCTTAATTATATGCTTAAACTTAGTGGGTGTTCTCGCCTGAGCTGGGGTCGCAAAGTTGGAGCTAAATACGCCCTACCCCAGGAGAGGACAAGAGAGAGCAAAGAAAGTTTGAGCGATGCCACAAAAAGCCCACATCGGCTAACGTCGACTGCCCATCCAAGGGGACAAGATCATCGCTCGCCGACGCACGCCACAAAACATCGCTTGAGGTATTTCAGCCGACTGCACTGCACGGGGCACCGATGACCAGCTTCGCTGCTCCCTAGCATATTGCAGGGAGCACGTTTGAATGGGATGCGACGCCCAGATAGACGTGCCCTCGACCAAGGCCTCGGGTGCAAATTGCGTTCAAAAACTCGATGATTCACAAGATTCTACAATTCACACTAAGTATCGTATTTTGCTACGTTCTTCATCATAACAAGAGCCGATATATCCATTGCTGAGAGTCGTTTCCACGTGTATTATTGAAAACTCGGCCACAAAACTAAATAGGGGCACCCCCCAACAACAAATGTAAAGCCAAGGGGCAAAAGGAGGAAAAACGAAGGAGAGAAAGAGAAACAAAGGTGTCTAACCCCCTCATAGGGGGAGGCTCAAACAGAGGACAATCTCCCCCAGCCCCATGCCCTCACAAAAAGGGGGGAAATGCGTGGAACAATGATCGAGAAGGACTAGGGTGGCCACCCCGGGAGCTCGCACTGCTTTTAGCCCTTCCCCGACACCAGCCCACAACGATTCCCCCTTTTCTCTGTAGAGTTTGGGACCGAAAGGAAGAAAAGGGTAGAAAACAAAGCACAAACAAGGCACAAGCCTCCGAAAGCCCCGTGCCTTCGGCAAAAGAGGGGAACTGAAGGGGATGATGATCAAGAAGGACTAGGGTGGCCACCCTGGGAGCTCACAATATGTTTCATCCTTCCGGAACACCAATCCACAACAATCCCACCTTTTATCCCTAACGCTAGGGGCCATGAGGAAGAAGGAAAGAAAACAACAAGAGAGAAAGGGATATATCAACCGTGGCTACCAGCTCACAAGGGGAGGCTTCAAACAGAGAACAAGCTTCCCCAACCCCGTGCCTTCCCAGAAAGGGGGGAACTACAGGGGATGGCGATCGAGAAGGACTAGGTTGGCCACCCTAGGAACTCGCACTACTTTTCTTCCTTCCCGAACACCAATCCACAACAATCCCACCTTTTCTCTGTAAAGCTAGGGACCGAAAGGAAGAAGGGAAGAAAACAACATTAAAGAAAGAGCAATATCAAACGCGTCCACCGGCTCACAGGGGGAGGCTCAAATAGATAACAAGCTTCCCCATCCCCGTGCCTTCGCAAAAAGGGGGGAACTGTAGGGGACGGTGATTGAGAAGGACTAGGGTGGCCACCCTCGGAACTCGCACTGCTTTTCATCCTTCCTGAACTGTTATAGAAATTTTTGTGCCTTACAGATCTAAGCATGAAATGTCCATAAACCAAGGGATCCTAAGTCCCTAAAAGTGTTGTTCCTACCCCTAGAGGAACAAGGTCAACCAATTACAGCTTCTCCCAGAAGTTCTCCACCAGAAACTGCTCAGAATCAGTCAAATCAGGATCATTTTAGCTGCTCCACTAGCTAGCTGCGTTGCATAGCACCCAGATACACTAGCTATGTGCATTGCAACGCACCTAAATGCACTAACAGGGTGCGCTGAGAGGGAAATGACAAATGGCAGTGTCATTCCACGAGGTGGACAGACAATGGAAGCTTCCAAAATCTTCCCCAATGACACTTGCCTCACTGAGTTCGACCAAGGATGAGTAAGAGGCTGTCAGTCTCCAAGTGGAAGCAAGAACTAACAGAGAGAAGCCACTAGTCAAATCATAAGTTGACTCATCCTCTTTGCATACATCTATATATGGATCCCTCATCCTAGAGATCCAAAGGCTGGAATTTTGTACATTGCAGAGAATTGTTGTTGGTTTTGAGATAGAGATTAGTGTATTGGGTGATTTATGCTTTGTTGGAGGTGAAGAGGGGATTCCTTTGCTGGGGGGTTGATGCTGGATCAGGAATCATCAGTTGTAACTCCTCCTGGACCTTCTTGTTATATCAATAAAACTATTTGAGTTTCTCCTACATGCTTGTGTACCAATGATTTTTTGTTATATTTGCATGTTTAGCTTAAATCTGATCCTAAGCTATTTATGAATGTAAATCCATGTCTTTGTGTAGTTTTCCTCTTCTGTGATCTTGCAGGAACGACGAAGCTGGGCAAGTAAGAGAGCAGGTAGCTGGAAGCTGTCAAAGAGGAGAGAGATTAGATCAAAGGACCAGCGCAAGACATAGGTTGGTTCATCCTATTCCTCTTCGTTTATAGTTCATAAAGAAGAATACGAAAGTAGTTTTCCTTGTTTGTTTCTAAGGTACTGTCACTCCTTAGTGGGATAGGGGCGTTCTTAGTAGACACTTTTCCCATTAACAAAATGGCGACTCCACTGGGGATCGTGTCTAGTTAGTTTGTTTGTGTTTCTCTTGTTGTTTGTTTCATAAACACAGAAGTAGCAATCGAACTACATTTGCCATTATCAAATGCAAAGTAGACACCTGCTACTTCAATCCATTCACTGGATTTGTTTATGATTTGAACAGCTGATTCACAAATGATCTGATTACCCTTTGTGATAGCTCTTAGACCTCCTTTAAATCCACCCTCTGATTGTGCATTACTGATTGCTTTTACTCGGCCAAAAACCATAGATTAAACTACAAACCGTGACCCAGAACCCGGAAGGAATTCTCATTTCTTCCCCAGCGCAGGCTCTGTGAAGAGATTTTGCATTTCAATGCAGTTCCCGAGAGGGCTACCTGCGCTGCAATTCAGTTTCTCTGTGTAACAGGTGCGCTGATCAGCCTAGCCCTGTGCAGCTGAGGTTCTTTGCTTCATTTTTCAGTTTTGTCTCTGATTTTTGCAGCCTGTAATCAGTGTGTGTGTTTAAAAACCCCTTTTCTTTCCCTTAATTCCGCCTCCTTTCTACAAAAATATTGTAGATGTTCTTTGTGTGTTTGTTACATCATTTACAGTTTTCCATTGAAAGAGTAGAATAGTCATACTGTCGTCCTTGGATTTAGATCTGTCGCGAGTGTCGATTTTGATCTTAGGAGAAAGTTTATTTGCTTTTGACAGTCGATTATGCTTTTACTTTTGTCTTTGGTTTGAATTTGTCACTTTCTAGTGTCGAAACGAGTGTTTATTTCAAAATCATAAAGTGTCGTAATCTTCTCTACCTTTTGATTTCGAAAAGAAGCTTATTTGTGTTTATCACTTGAAAGCAAATTCAGATTTGTACATCAACTTTCTTTTTAGGCATCAATATTAAGAAAGTGAAAACAAATACATGCATATGTGCATTTTCATATTGATAGTCTGTTTGGCTTGATTTAGGAAAAGTGCATTTACAGTGTGCTCTTTGCTCTTTTAGAAAAGATTGTGTCTTGCTTTTCCCCTTGTAGCTAGGATTTTCATTGCTGAAAAGAGATAAAAGCTTGCTTATCATCTTTAGATTTCATTTTAGGAATTACATCTACATCTCGTGGTGATCCCAAAAGGCAAACTTCTAAGAAAGATCAACTTAAAATAAATTGAATGAATCTAACAACGCTTTGGAACTTAACGCACAACATTTAGAGGTCTAGGCTAGAGATGTATTCCGGCGTCGTAAAGCCTGGTAATTGTTGTCCTCACTGATGGTTGGGTGATTCCTCCACTTTGAGATGATAAGTGCCAGTACAGACTTGTGCTCCCACGTACCGTCGAGTATATATTGGGAGACCCCTATAGGCTTAAAACCTTTTATCCATAGGAAGCCGTGTCGGCCGCCCTACTGATCGCAATGCACCGAACACAGTATTCTGCCCTAAAAAGTATTCTGCAGTTTTGCGATTGGTTTGATGCTCCCTCTACCTAGATCTCCAGACTAGTCCCTTTCGTTCCTTTTCAGACTCCTTAACGGAAAAGGTCCATCTGAGCACTTGTCACTTCAGGATCATTAAAAATCGAAGGAGACTAGAGTCATCTTTTGTTTTTTCTTGACTCTTTAAAACTAAAAAAACAAGTTGTTTCAAAGCATCTTAAAATTTATTTTAAACGGAATATTCACCCCTTTTTTCCTACGTTGATCTTAGGTTGAGAAAATGGAGTCTACCAACCAAGGAATTCCCCTTGGTGGAAATCCTAGTCCCTTCTCCTCTTGGGGAGATGTTGGTGCACCCCATATGGCCACATTGTCGCTTCCAGGACTGAAAATTGGCTTGCCAGTCTGGCTCTTCTCAACCAATTTCGTTCAGAACACCACTATTCCTGAACAATCAAATTAGCAATTAGACGAGTCTAGAGTTGCCCACCAACCTTCTACTTCCTCTAATTATTCCTCTCCTCCTTCCTCTTCGCTTGATAGGGCTGGCAAAGCCAAAAGCCAAGTTCCTAAAGAGAAGAAGGAGAAGAAGAAGAAAGAGAAGAAGAAGAAGGAGCTAAAGGCGAATGGGGGAAAACGAGTGTCGTCTAACAAAAATCCACACACTGCACCGATCAGGCCTAAATCGCCATGTGTCATTTGCAAAGGAGACCACTTTCACAGAGATTTTCCTTGCATCCCTCGGATACTAAGGGACTGGTCTCCTCGTTTGCACAATCCGGTGTCATCAACCTCTGATGGTCATGTTGAAAGCACACCGTCGACTAGCGAAAGTGAAGCCCCAGGACAAAAAGGGAAAGCTAGATTTCCCTGTAAACTGTGCGAAGGCAATCATGCCGTCCACCGTTGTCCCTTCTTAGATGAAGCGAAAAGAGTTTTGGATGATCGTCCGGTTTCACCGTTACGACTTCCTCCTGGATATAAAAAAATCTTGCCGAGTCCATCGCTAGTTGAGAATCCAGCTGGCCCGCTCAAGTGGTCGGCTGAAGTGCCTATCATCGAAGATAAACCATCTGAATCCATACCAGACGAAAGTCGAAAGGTCGTGGCGGCAGTTGACCCGGTCTTGCCTTCAGAGGTTTTATCTTCGGATGATACAGTCACTGAAGAGAACAAGGATGACACCGTCCAAATTCTCTTCATCAACACAGACTCCGACGAACATGGGGGCAATCTACCCATTCCCTTACCATAGGAGGGAAGTTCGTCAGAGCCATACCGGGCCGTCTACTCGGTCCCACCTCCAAGCAACCTAGTTGTCTCCTTCGACTGGAATCAACTAGGCAGACCCCGTTTACCAGCAAGCATACCATTCCAAATTATCATTCAAATATATAGAATGGTTATGGCTGGTACCATCATTGATGAGGGGGCTTCTATGAGTATCCTTTCCTCTACTGCTTGGAAAGCACTTGGTTCGCCATCGATGTTTCCTGAAATGAGAAATCTGACAGGCTTTGATAAAGGAACCAGTCGACCTTTAGGGATCCTTCCCAATGTGCCCATACCATTGAGAAGGAAGACAGTTCAAATGAACGTAATGGTTGTTCAAGGACCCTTGGATTATAACCTACTCCTTGGACGAGACTATATTTATTGCATGGGAGCCATCATCTCCTCACTCTTTAGAGTAATGTGTTTTCCGCACGAAGGAAGAGTGGTCAAGCTCGTGGACTAGCTTTCATTTCCCGGATCACGCATAGCAAATAGTCATATACCATCCCTAAATGGTCTCTTCATGCAAGAAATGTCTCAATCTCCAGTCCGTCCTCCCGATGAGCGCGAGTAATTCGGAGGGATATGACTGAAACCCAGGGGGCATGCGTCCTGGTCTGCTTCGGCAGGAAAACTTCAGGTATAGAGTAGGTTTCTGTGGGAGAAAATGACTAGTCTGTACCCCGTCCGTGATTGGAAGAGGGGTTATTCTAGAATAAGATTCTTTTGTCAAAGTTATGTGAGTTGACGGGCATCGTCTCTCACCCTTGTTTATCTCGGTAGACATTGCCAAAGAAGTGTTTTGTTTACGCCATAAATAGAACAATCTTTGGGTAACCTGTAAGAGGTAGTACCCTTCCTGATAAAACAAATGTTTTGTTTTGTCAGCTCGAATAAAGGGTGACCCTTCCTAATAAAACAAATGTTTTGTCAGCTCGAATAGAGGGAGACCTCGAAACTCTGTTTTATACCTGGGGGCATGCAAACCTTTTAGAGTGCAAGCGAGGGGCGGCTATTTATTTTTTAAATTTTTAGGACCTCTAACCCTTTAAACTCGTCGGATTAGTCATCACCTAACTTGCATAAAGAAAGGATGTGGGGCAAAAATCTAAAAGTTGTCGTTTTATATGAGACATTATTATCATATGACTGGATTAATTGAGCAGTTTTAGCACATAGTTCAAGCTCGTTAAAAAATAAACATAAGACATGAGAAAGTGTTTCCCCCCGCGCTTAAGCTCATTAAAAAATGAACTATTCCCTGGTAAATAACCACCGTGAATGAAGCATTTCAGCCATTAAAGCCTTGGTCGTGTTTGCACCATCACCTCCACTTTTCCATTGGCCGATCATTCACCTCCATTTGATTGTTTACCCATTTTAAGGAACAGCTACGAAGAGTGATTTCACTAGCCATCCTTGTGACACTGCCTTGATTGCAAAATTCCAACCCTTACCTGGAATCAGCTGCTACCCATTTTATCACTCGTTCCTCAAAAGACGAGTCTTCTTTAAGCTCTTTTCAACTGACTCATAAAATATGAAAATATTTCCGAGTTTTGGCCTTCCAGCTCGTTAAAGCGACCGGAAGTGCTATCCCTCCTCTAGATTTTAATCTTTTTGGACCTGAGGGATTATTTCACAAAAAGATCGAGCGCTTGTTTTGTTCGGCTCGTTAAAACTATCGAAAATTCATCCCTTCTGTATTGTTTTATACTTTTTCAGACTTAAGGGATTAGATGAAGAAAAATTAATTTTGGAGTTACCTTTACGTACCTTTTCAGACTCTCTAAAAATGAAAAGGACCGAGTTATCTTTGTCGTTAAACTTGTTAAAAAGATTAATAGCGACAAACTTGTCTTTAGACGAGAATGAGTTTCACTATCGCTAGGCTCGTTAAAACATAGCGATGGGTTTGCCCGAAGGGAAAATTATAGAACAAGCATATGTTATCCTCCTCAAGCTTGACAAAAATAAAGAGGTACTGGTCATCAATGACTGGGGAAAATTTGGGAAGAAACTCAAAGAATCTTTATTGGTAGCAAGTCGCTCTTGAACATGACACTTCCACTCTGTGCCTGAGTCGGGTTGGGTTGTTTCATTCACCGGTCACATCACCATGGTCATGCCATACCATCCACATTTGGGGTAAATGCTACCAATCCATCACATAAGTGTCGCCGACATGTTCAAGAGAAGTCATCCAGAGAAGTCACTCGTGTCCCATCCACTACCATACATTATACTTCATTCCTTCATGACCGCCATCCTGAACCATATATCATCAGATCGTTTTCACCTCCACCAAAATCATTTGCTCCGTTCCATGTCATTGATGTGGGATTCATCAAGGCCCTCCTTTGATGGATCGCTTCTTGTCGACATCAGCTCATTATCCAAGAAGTTGATCCAGGAACACCCCATTCAGTACTTTGAAGCTTGCATGCCTCAATGGCAAGTTTCTCACTTCCGGCGACATGTATACATCAATGACCTTCGACCGAAAGATTTTGCATGGTGTTCGACGCCAAGTCCTTTATTCACACCACGTGAATTGTACTGCAGTACCTTGAGGGTCATCATCATTATCGGTGATTCCTCTCGTACTTGTTAACAGTTTACATCATCGACTGGTAATCAAGCGATGTCTTTCCATGTTCTACTTCAAAACATTTCTCACATGGATCAACTTGTACTTCAAGTGAAGAACGGACGAGATTGAAGACCCCAGATCTAGTTTCATCCATCCAGGCTACGATATATATTCAGAAAAAATAAAAAAATGACATGTACAGCATTGCAGCACAGATAATCATCCTACCAAAAGGATGATGACTTCATCAGAATCATCAGTCTACAATCAGACGATTGTCTGTCCTGTGTACATAAAAATGAATTTATAAAGTTGAGCATGGGAATGCCCGCCTCAGCTAGATCATGAAAAAAGTATGAAGATAATGTATTGTATTGTATCTTATTACACGTCTCCTCCCAGCATTGAAAGAACTTCGGATCCTCCTAATAAAGCATTTCACCCGATAAACGACCTCATACTTTAGGGGGCAACTGTTATAGACATTTTTGTGCCTTACAGCTCTAAGCATGAAATGTCCATAAACCAATGGATCCTAAGTCCCTAAAAGTGTTGTTCCTACCCCTAGAGGAACAAGGTCAACCAATTACAGCTTCTCCCAGAAGTTCTCCACCAGAAATTGCTCAGAATCAGTCAAATCAGGATCATTTCAGCTGCTCCACTAGCTAGCTGTGTTGCATAGCACCCAGATACACTAGCTAGGTGCGTTGCAACGCACCTAAATGCACTACCAGGGTGCGCTGAGTGGGAAATGACAAATGGCAGTGTCATTCCGCGAGGTGGACAGACAATGGAAGCTTCCAGAATCTTCCCCAATGAAACTTGCCTCACTGAGTTCGACCAAGGATGAGTAAGAGGCTCTCAGTCTCCAAGTGGAAGCAAGAACTGACAGAGGAAAGCCACTAGTCAAATCATAAGCTAACTCATCCTCTTTGCATACATCTATATATGGATCCCTCATCCCAGAGATCCAGAGGCTGGAATTTTGTACATTGCAGAGAATTATTGTTGGTTTTGAGATAGAGATCAGTGTATTGGGTGATTTATGCTTTGTTGGAGGTGAAGAGGGGATTCCTTTGTTGGGGGGTTGATGCTGGATCAGGAATCATCGGTTGTAACTCCTCCTGGACCTTCTTGTTATATCAATAAAACTATTTGAGTTTCTCCTACATGCTTGTGTACCAATGATGTTTTATTATATTTGCATGTTTAGCTTAAATCTGATCCTAAGCTATTTAAGAATGTAAATCCATGTCTTTGTGTAGTTTTCCTCTTCTGTGATCTTGCAGGAACTTGGTGAAGCTGGGCAAGTAAGAGAGCAGGTAGCTGGAAGCTGTTAAAGAGGAGAGAGATTAGATCAAAGGACCAGCGCAAGACACAGGTTGGTTCATCCTATTCCTCTTCGTTTATAGTTCATAAAGAAGAATACGAAAGTAGTTTTCCTTGTTTGTTTCTAAGGTACTATCACTCCTTAGTGGGATAGGGGCATTCTGAGTAGACACTTTTCCCGTTAAAATGAACACCAATCCACAACAATCCCACCTTTTCTCCGTAAAGACAAGGGGCCAAAAGCAAGAAGGGAAGAAAACAACAGGAAAACAAGAGATATCAAACGTGGCTACCGGCTCACAAGGGGAGGCTCAAACAGAGAACAAGCTTCCCAAACCTCACGCCCTCGGAAAAGGGGGGAACTGCAGGGGACGACGATCGAGAAAGACTAGGGTGGCCACCCTGGGAACTCGCACTGCTTTTCGTCCCTCCCGAACACCAATCCACAGCAATCCCACCTCTCCTACGTAAAGCTAGGGGAAAAAGGAAGAAGGGAAGAAAACAACACCAAATAAACAAAGATCCCAAGAAAAGAGAGAAGCTCAATAGCACGTCGAGTAGATGTTCGCTAACC